>CM044307.1:84496960-84611960 GCA_024291935.2 Okapia johnstoni
ATCTCACGGGCTGGGATGGGGGCTGGGGATGTCATGGGAAGAGCATTAGCCTTACGGGACTGGGCTTCTCATCTTGGCTCTGCTGCTTACTCACTGTGTGTCTTTGGAAAGTCCCTTCTACTTCTCTGAGCTTGAGTTTCTTGTCCTCAAACTGAAGGGTTTGATGAGATGTCTAAAGTTTTCATTTCTCATTAAACTTCTAGAATTCTAAGAGAGCAGAAGGTACACAGTATCCCTGGTCGTCTCAAGCTCCAACAACCCATGGAAAACTTTCTTCAGTGACGAAGAGCTCTCTTGTAACATGATTTCTAAAATAATGGACTCCTTTAACAAGACTAATGTAATGAGCAAAGTGTTCATGAATCTGAAATAATGTATTAAATTTCATATGGCCTTTTAAAATTAAGGGAGAGGAGATATTGAACAAAATGTTCCATGGATATTATGAACTTAAAAGGCTTGAGAAACTACTCCATTAATTTAGTAAATATTTGCCAAACCTCTGCTCCATGCCAGGCACAGTGCTAGGCACTGGGAACACCAGGATGAATAAGACAGTCCCTGCTCTTTGAGGAAATTAGGGTGTAGTGTGGGCAGACAACATGGAAAAGGTCATTTCCAGATATTGTAGTAAGGATACTGACAGAAATGTGCCCAGAGTGCCAGGGGGCTGGAGAGTGTCCTAGAAAGGTCTCTTGTGGGAAGTGGTAATTGAACTGACTTTGAAAGAAGTAATTCAGGCCTTTTTTGTTGAACCCAAAATTCTACAAGGCTTTCCGGTTTCAGCCTAGTCATTACCTTTACTGTTAAGCTCAGAATTTATTGGCTTTTTTTTCCCCAGAAGAGACAGTAATGTTGACTAGCAACCCAGGAGGGCTTTTGAGAACAGGGGAGGAGGGTGAAACTCTCTTAGCTAATTCCTTTCCATTTATTCTATACATTGGTATCGGTTTTGGTGAGATAAGTTTCTTTGGGCTCATCTTTTCAATGTCCTGAAATAAATTCCACTGACAGAAAGGCAGACTTAAGATCGCTGATTGGGTCACTTCTAGTTCTCCGGCCATGGCGCTACTCCCTGAACTAGACTATTCCTGTCACCAAGTTGTTCCTCAAAGCTCTTAGTTATTGTAGGTAAGAATGAAGGGAAAAAGAGACGCCCCGAAGCAACTAAAGGCAGATCTAGAGAGCCTAAGACCTTCACTGAACTATCGTCGGTGTCTTAAGTCTGCACTGGGTGTGCTCCCCATCCACTTGGTATGCGCCCTTAAATTTACAGCATTTCCAACTGCAATTCAACTTTCTTTTCAGAAACAAAATGAAAACTTTATGAAAATGCCACTCTGGACCTATTATATATGGGTTTTCAACAGATAACAGTATTTTATGGGTTTTGAAAGACAGAAAATGTGTATATTGAGTTGTCAAAAGAGAGAGGACCTTGTCTATTCCAAAGGAGAATCTATAGGGACTTCCCTGGTGATCCAGTGGCTAAGACTCTGCACTTCCCATGCAGGGGATGTAAATTCAGTCCCTGGTTGGGGAACTAAGATCCCATATGCCACATGGCATGGCCAAAAATTTGTAAAAATAATTTCAAAGGAGAATCTATGACAGAACACCGAAGAGATGGACCATGAGCTCCTAGAAGAAGAAACTGGCCTGTAGGTCTTCGAGACAAGTTGCAGAGACAGCACAGCTCTCTCTGAACAGAACTACGATAGACCTAGTAAGTCTGCATTACAGAGGGATCTCCCCTCATTGTGTCCTGTGGACATGAGAGAAAACATTGGGTATGATGCCTGAACCATGAGGTGGATTCATAACCAGTTAAATGACTACCATGAAAGCATGCTCATGTGGATTCATGTCATCTTGGAAGGAGTCTGTAGTATTAAGTCCTAAAGTCCTAGGGAGCTGCTTTGCGTCTTTTTGAAACAAGACAGGGAGGAAAGAGTGTAACAGAAAAAAAGAGAAAGAAAGGAAGGAAGAAGGAAAAGGAATGGGGACTAATTAGCCACAGGGCTCTGACCATAAGCTGGTCCTGTTTTGCGTTTATGTCCCCGTGGAAGATGGCGTAGAGAGTGGGAGCAGCAAAATGGCAGGTGACGCTGGTCAGCATGAAGATTGGGAGGTGACACGTCCTTGCCAAGAGCGGGGCAGTCAGCCAGGTGGAGCAAGACGAAACGTATCTAGGATGAAGGCAGGTTTCCACCCACAGGCCCAAAACATCAGTTGTGCAAGTTAAGATGAGAGAGGCATGAATTAGCCACTGCATTTACGAAACAGATACACATCCCGAAAGTCAAAGGGTTTGAACTGACTGTACACTCATGGGCAATGAGGTCAGATAGTTCAGATAGTTCAGATAGATAGGTCAGATAGTCTACTTCTTAGACTAGAAGGAGGGAGTTGATGGTTCTCCTTTACTCTGAACTATTCAGACCATATCTGGAAAATTCTATCCAGTTTAGGACTCTGTATTTTAAGAAGCATATAGACAAACTGAAAAGTATCCAGAGGAATGTTTTTACCCAGGATAGTGAAAACCTAGTGTCTCCTTGGAAAAGAGAAGACAGAAGGCCATAGCACTAACTTCACAGGCTTGAAAGGGAATTTGATTTGAAGGAAAGACAAATCTGGGACAGATCTAAGGAAGACCTTTCTAACAAGACTGCTAAAAATTAAAATAAGCCACCTTGGGACGAGTGATGTTTTCATCCACTGGGAGTGTTTTAACATGGGCTGAGGGCTGCCACCGCAAAATAACATAGAAGGGACCCTCTCTTTGTGTGTGAGTGTGCATGTGTGTGGGTACAAACATACATACAGGCTTTCTTGTATATGTTCTTAGAGCAAGTACTGTGTGCCAGCCAGTGGGGATCCCAAGACAGTACCTTCCACAAACGAGACAGATCAGAATCACAGCCCAACAAGACATGTGCAGTCCTAGATAAGTGAAAAATAAGTGCAAGAAAAGAGAGACAGAAAGTTACTAGCTCTGCCACTCAGTGACAGTGAATTCTGAGCCAGGCAAAGCAGAGGGAAGAGTGGTGCCGTGACATCCAGCTGCAGGAAGTCGCTGGTGTGTGGGGAAGGTGAGCTGGCAGAGGTAGGCTGACCCTGGGGAGGGAACTGGCAGAGACCACTTAACACAGACATTTCAGACAGTGATGCTGCTGACAGAAAGGAAGGACCGGGCTCAGGGAGACAGGTAATGGGAGACTACATAATCATTTCCATCTCTTAGAACCTTAAGTTCATGGATTAATTTAAATGTGAGCTTTTTTTTGGATAAAAAATGTTTTTAAGGAGCTAATAAGAGGACAGCTGTAAATTTATGCAAAAAAGAGTTGTCTGTCCCTATCCATGAAAATCAGCAGAAGAGGTTTGGGTAGGTCTGGTAGCATGATCCTGGGTCATGGAGACTTGGCCTGGGGCAGGGTCAGGACTGACCAGGGGTGCTGTCCAAGAAGAGGAACAATGCAGAGCTCCTAAACACACTCCATCAGCATTGGACAAGTAAGTCTGTCTAAACTGAGAGTAAATTCACATGGAGAATTAGAAGTTGAGAGAACGCTCTCTAACCACTGGAGCTCTCAAAGATACTAACACCTGAGCCAAGGAAAAGCTGCCTCTGACCTGGGGAACTGGCTGGGCCCTCACAGCCAGGCCTTGCTATTCTGCTGAACATAAACAATGTCACAGTGTAGCAGCCCTGGACACGGCCATTCAGTGACCATGATGGGTCTAGACAAAGCAAGACCTCCACAAAAGCAGAAGACTATTGTCCAAACCACAAAAATGGCCAGTCCCCTATCTGGCTAATGGGGGTGACGGCTGCTGATTTTGCCAGTTACAACAACAGCCTTGCTTCACTCTTCTCATCTTCTAGAGAAGATGTTTTAAGATACCCACTGAAGCTCTACTCTACTTCCTGATAGCATCCAAGGCAAATCCAAACCCCACGTCTTTGAGCCCTTCCCCAAATCATTTAACATAAGTCCAAGCCCTTTAACACATCCTTTCTAACCCCTCTTCCTGAGATGCCTCATGGTTCGCCACGGTGCATGTTCTCTCTCAGTGCAGTACATCAGCAAGCCATTTACTCCTGGTGGTCTTTGGTTGGAGGGCGTTGACACACCATAACAGTTTATTTTACCCCTAACCTTTTTTCTCTGGGCTTCAGTGTGTCCCTGAAGTTTTATGGTCAATATTATATACCACTCAGAATGGTAGGCTAGTGCACGTACTGCTTCAAGCACAAGATCTCAGCTGTCCACTTTGTTCACTTGATGCATTTCAAGATCCAGCTCAAATATCAGCTACTTCTGTGAAGACCTGGTATCTCCCTTGAAACGATCTATCCCGGAGATGCTACCACACATGGTACTAACCTCAGTTAGCAGATATTTAGTAAGTATTTTTTTTACAAATATTTTTAAACACTCCCCATAGATTATAAATTTATTGAGAGTAAGTGCTGTGCTGTGCTAAGTCACTCAGTCATGTCCAACTCTTTGAGACCCCATGGACTGTAGCCCGCCAGGCTCCTCTGTCCATTGAATTCTCCAGACAAGTATACTGGAGTGGGTTGCCATTTCCTACTCCACAATGAGAGCAAGAACTCTGTCTTATTCATCTCTGGGTCCTCAGTGTCTAATGTGGTTCATATAGAAAGTGTTCAATGAAAGGTCATTAAATGAGTAAATGGTCAAATGGATGAATGAAATGTTAGACCTGGAAGGGACCTAAACAGTGATCTAGCCTAGGGGTCTCAAACTCAAATACCTATTGGAGCTCAGCAGGTGATGGAAGGAGGGGCTTCTGGTTTCCTGGACAATACGTGCCCCATCAATCCCAGTGAATTGTTGCTAGGAGGGAGAGTAGGTTCACTGTTGCCAGGATCTTCTGATTTTTAAAGAAAAGATAGATATACCTCATTTTTTTAATGTTTGAAACGCTGTGTGGGCCTAATGCATCCATGGACCAGATTTACTTTCTGCTCTGCCAATTTGTGACTTCTGATCTTAGCTGACCCCTAATTTTATGTAAGCAGTTCATGATCTGAGCCACAGTCTGCTCCTAGTCTTGTTTTTGCTGACTGTATAGAGCTTCTCCATCTTTGGCTGCAAAGAATATGATCAGTCTGATTTCAGTGTTGACCATCTGGTGATGTCCACGTGTAGAGTCTTCTCTTGTGTTGTTGGAATAGGGTGTTTGCTATTACCAGTGAGTTCTCTGGCAAAACTCTATTAGCCTTTGCCCTGCTTCATTCTGTACTCCAAGGCCAAATTTGCCTGTTACGCCAGGTGTTTCTTGATTTCCTACTTTTGCATTCCAGTCCCCTATAATAAAAGGGACATCTTTTTGGGTGTGAGTTCTAGAAGGTCTTGTAGGTCTTCATAGAACCGTTCAACTTCAGCTTCTTCAGCATTACTGGTTGGGGCATAGACTTGGATTACTGTGATGTTGAATGGTTTGCCTTGGAAACGAACAGAGATCATTCTGTCGTTTTTGAGATTGCATCCAAGTACTGCCTTTCGGACTCTTTTGTTGACCATGATGGCTACTCCATTTCTTCTAAGGGATTCTTGCCCACAGTAGTAGATATAATGGTCATCTGAGTTAAATTCACCCATTCCAGTCCATCTTAGTTCTCTGATTCCTAGAATGTCGACGTTCACTCTTGCCATCTCCTGTTTGACCATTTCCAATTTGCCTTGATTCATGGACCTAACATTCCAGGTTCCTATACAATATTGCTCTTTACAGCATTGGACTTGGCGTCTATCACCAGTCATATCCACAGCTGGGTATCGTTTTTGCTTTGGCTCCACCCCATCATTCTTTCTGGAGTTGTTTCTCCACTGATCTCCATTAGCGTATTGGGCACCTACTGACCTGGGGAGTTCATCTTTCAGTGTCCTATCTTTTTGCCTTTTCATACTGTTCATGGGGTTCTCAAGGCAAGAATACTGAAGTGGTTTGCCATGCCCTTCTCCAGTGGACCACATTCTGTCAGATTGCTGGGAGAAATATCAATAACCTCAGATATGTGGATGACACCACCCTTATGGCAGAAAGTGAAGAAGAACTAAAGAGCCTCTTGATGAAAGTGAAAGAGGAGAGTGAAAAAGTTGGCTTAAAGCTCAACGTTCAGAAAACTAAGATCATGGCATCTGGTCCCATCACTTCATGGGAAATAGATGGGGAAACAGTGGAAACAGCGGCTGACTTCATTTTTATGGGCTCCAAAATTACTGTTGATGGTGATTGCAGCCATGAAATTAAAAGATGCTTACTCCTTGGAAGGAAGGTTATGGCCAACCTAGATACCATATTGAAAAGCAGAGACATTACTTTGCCAACAAAAGTCCGTCTAGTCAAGGCTGTGGTTTTTCCAGTGGTCATGTATGGATGTGAGAGTTGGATGGTGAAGAAAGCTGAGCGCCGCAGAATTGATGCTTTTGAACTGTGGTATTGGAGAAGACTCTTGAGAGTCCCTTGGACTGCTAGGAGATCCAATCAATCCATCCTAAAAGAGATCAATCCTGGGTGTTCATTGGAAGGACTGATGTTGAAGCTGAAACTCCAATACTTTGGCCACCTTATGCGAAGATTTGACTCATTGGAAAAGACCCTAATGCTGGGTAGGATTGGGGGCAGGAGGAGAAGGGGATGATAGAGGATGAGATGGTTGGATGGCATCACCGACTTGATGGACATGGGTTTGGGTAGACCTCCGGGAGCTGGTGATGGACAGAGAGGCCTGGCATGCTGGCGTCACAAAGAGTCGGACACGACTGAGTGACTGAACTGAACTGAATTTTATGTACAAGAGACTGTAGTCCAGAGAGATTAGGGACATGCCTGAGGTCATCCAGTCATCATTGGCAGAACTGACTCAAACCAGGTCTTAAGAAGAATCACAATGCAAAAAAAGAAAAGAGAATCACTGTCCAAATTACTGTCTACTGATCATATTCTGGGAGTAGGGCTTTCAGACCTTAACACTCCTATTCAAGCCAAATTGCAGATGTTATGGGTGAGAAAACCATTAGTAAAAATCTTAGAAATGGGATCTATACTTTGTTGATGGTTCCATGTGTCAGATGATATTTGTAAGCAGGTCCTAATATTTGCTTCCCTTCCCCAATGCTGTGTCTATATTTCCTTCTCACTAGCAAACTTAATTATATGTCCTTTAAATATAAATTTTATTTTTGTCAGTATGGAACATGTAGTATAAAATGTCAAATTGTAAGTATAAAACTACAAGGTTTATAATAACAACTCCAAGTCCCCAGCCCCACACTTCCCCTCCTCGGTGCTGCTCCCCAAAGGCAATTACTTCCAACTCTTTTAAGTGGTAATACGCTTTGCTTAAAAGTCTTTATAAATTAATTGCTCTCTTGTTTTGCCCGTCTGCTCCAGGAAACTTTCTGGTATCATTTACTTCATCATTTTCTCCTTTTCAATTTCTCAGTCTTCTACTTCTAGAATTCCTGTTAGTTGGTGGTTCTAATTATCTCTTCTTCCCTGTCTTCCATCTCTTTCTAAAAAATCTATTTTATTTGAGACTTCCTCAGTTTTGTCTTACAGACTTTTTGTCTTTTATTTGTGCTGTTATATTTTTAAATTCCCAGTGTGCTATTCATTCTCTGAATGTTTTCTCCTTAGTGTCCCCCTCTTCTTAACTGGTAAAGAATCTGCCTGCAGTGCAGGAGACCCCGGTTCAATTTCTGGGTCGGGAAGATCCCCTGGAGAAGGGATAGGCTACCCACTCCAGTACTCTTGCCTGGAGAATACCATGGACAGAGGAGCCTGGCAGGCTACACTGCATGGGGTCGCAAAGAGTCGGACATGACTAACTGACTTTCATACTTCACTTCTTGTTCTGTGGCTTCAGCACCATCTCACACTCCCAGTAGTTGTAGTTTGTTTGTTTGCTTGAAGTTTCTTATGCTCTGTTTTCTTTGAGTTCTTTTTCATTCAGTGTTTGTTTCAATCTCTGCTTTCCATTAGCAGATTTCCTCAAATGTCTAATGGGCTTTGGATGTTCATTATATTTAAAAGTGAGAGTAAAGTAAAAATAAATAAGCAAAGCACTAACATACTGATGATGAGTGCTATGTGCAAGGTAGGGGTTTTTGACTGGTGGGCTTCACTGTACAATAATCAGGGAGGGGACCCAGGTATTGTTCTTAGCTTTCCAATGGTCATTGTTGGCAGACAATTTTATGAGAGAGGAATCCTCTACATTTCCTCCTGAGAAATAAACATGCTGGCTCCCAGTGTTCTGAGAGCCCAATAGAAGAATTGAAGAGGGTTTGGAGAACTCACTGTCTAATATGCAGACTTTCACACCATTCCTCTGTTTCTAACATTCTGCCTCACCGCCAGCCCAACAAGGGTCCTCAGATCCTTTCTGGTTCAACATCTCCAAGGGAAGAATCTCAGTGTATTTCTCGGACGATGGGGACCGGGGAGATTTGTTTATCTTTAAAACATGTGCCCATACCTCCTGTTTGCAGCTTCTCCCCACATCACGACCTTTAGTGGAGAGGTGCCAGCACTTCTCCAGGTTTCTGTAGCATAAACTGCCTTGCTCCTTGTTGGTTTTGCCCACTGCAGGCTCAAGTCTCAGACTTGAAGGACTGCAAAGTCAGTTACTCCCTGTACTTCTGCATTCTAGCTTCCAAGATTTTGTTTGCTTTTCTCCTCTTTTGTCATCTCCTATCTAGCTCTTGTTTTTTTTTTTTTTTTGGTGCCTTCTTTATTCTTTTACCATCACTTTAAAGGGTCTTCAGTGAAGAGCAGAAACCAGTGAATATGTTTGATCAATCATGGGTAATTTGGAAGTCTCCCTAGGAAACTTAGACTTGATTTTTCACGTCCGTTAGTCTGGGACCCATCTTGGCTAGGCACTAACATGGACAGTGATCAACCTGGCCCATTCCCTGTTTTTAACAAGCCATCTTACTGATGTGTCTACAAACTCAAAAGTGTCCTTGACTCCTCGTGTTTTAATATCACTGGTATGGAGATCTATCTGCTCTGCCTGTGGTGGGACTATGCCAATCTTGAACAAGTTATGTTCCAATACTTACTATCTTTCCCAATTTTATGAAAAGGCTCATATGTCAACAGTTTGAGTATTTTAAATCCAGTCTATTACCTTTTTAATTCTGTGCCTCTTCATAGCTGAGTCGCACCTTACTAATCTGTCCAGTTGTATTTTCATGAACATACTACTACTTTGCATCGAATTATAAGGGGATTGCATAGCATTCTTTATGAAGTCGGTGTCTAGTATTGTCAATAATGATGGATGTATGGTATATGCTCCCAGACTGGCCCATGATAAAGATGTTCTGTTACTGACAGTTGTGGCGGTGGCAGTGGGGATGGTGGCCTGATGGTAGAGATGTGGGGGCAGTGACAGTGAGGGTGACAGTTCTAAGCAGCAAGTGAGAGGATTTTTAAAATTAATTAAATTCCCTTCATTATTAGTACTTGGCTCTTGTTATATAATCTGTGACATTTGGGATAAGCCATCATGAATAAAATTTTATCTACAATTGTCAGTGCCCACTTGTGGCCCTGTCCACACCTCTAAGGTTTCATGTAGAGTCAGAGAGTCGAAAAATCAGAATATCTACATGGGGTGATTGAAAGAAGCCACAGCTTTTTTCATGGTAGTCTTTTCGCTCTACAAAAGGACCAGATTTGACTCATGTGACTGGAATAGGCAATTATACAACTACAACCATACCCACCTATCAATTAATTGATGTCTCTGTTCCAAAGCATGGTATTGGAGGTTCACAGGGACACAAAAGACAATCCTTGATTCTCTAGGAACTTACCAACAGTACAAAGCAGCATAGGGTTAGCTTCCAGTGAACATGATGGGTTTAAAAGAAGGAGAATTTAGGATGGGTACAAATAACTGCACTGGTCCTTTTTTTGCACTTCGTATCCCAACTACAGGATTTATTACATGGCATAGTTATTTGCCTGCTACATGATTGTCTTTTCCATCAGGGCATGGGGCCTGGTCTATTCATCTTTGTCTTGCCAGCAATTTGCACAGTGGTTGGCACATTCAATAAATGTTTATTGAATGAGGAAGTGAATTCATAGAGGGAGGGAGATCAGGCTGGATCTAGGAAACAAGCAAATGAAGTAGGAGAGTATTCCTGGGAGAGGAAGTGTGGTTGGAGTAGACAGCGGGTGTTCTGAAACAGATCTCACTGGACAGGACTCAGTGGGTGAGTTCAGTTCAGTTCAGTCACTCAGTTGTGTCCAACTCTTTGCGACCCCATGGACTGCAGCACTCCAGGCTTCCCTCTCCATCACCTGCTCCAGGAGCTTACTCAAACTCATGTCCATCAAGTTGGTGATGCCATCCAACCATCTCATCCTCTGTCGTCCCCTCCTCCTCCTGCCTTAGAGCCAGATTGTGAAAAGACTCAAAAACCCATTTATAGAGTTTCAACTTTATCCTTTAGGGAAAAGGTGAGCTGTTGGTATATTTAGTGAAGGAGAGGGATTTGACAAAGGCAGATTAGGAAGACTCACTTGTCAGCCCCAAGAACAGTGAACTGGTTGGAGAAGAGACTAGAGCCAAAAAGGATAGTTAGGAGGCTACTGCAGTGGTTCAAGTAAGAAATGCTGACAGCCTGGATAGAGTGGTTGGTGGTAGGAAAGTAAAGGAAGAAATAGATACGATGAAAACATATATAAGAATAATCTACTTAAAAATTCCAAAAAATATCTTGTGGACAGATCAGGTTAGGATTTTTTGTTATCAGACTATTTCTCAGCAGCTTTTATAATATGAGTGCCTATTTTGAGCATACATTTGACTGCCAATTAGAGTGAGGTGAAGGGGAGCTGGTGAATGAATGCTTTGACCTAACATATTCAGAGTAAGGGACCAAGAACCAGGTTCCCATGGTGGAGATGCTTTAGCTCTGCTTCTTTCAGCCTCTCCTCTTCTAACTGAGTTCAGTTCAGTTAAGTTCAGTCGCTCAGTCGTGTCTGACTCTTTGCGACCCCATGAAACGTAGCATGCCAGGCATCCCTGTCCATCACCAACTGCCGGAGTCTACCCAAACCCATGTCCATTGAGTCGGTGATACCATCCAACCATCGCATTCTCTGTCATCCACTTTTCCTCCTGCCCTCAATCTTTCCCAGCGTCAGGGTCTTTTCAAATGAGTCAGCTCTTTGCATCAGGTGGCCAAAGTGTTGGGAGTTTCAGCTTCAACATCAGTCCTTCCAATGAACACCCAGGACTGATCTCTTTTAGGATAGACTGGTTGGATCTCCTTGCAGTCCAAGGGGCTCTCAAGAGTCTTCTCCAACAACACAGTTAAAAAGCATCAATTCTTCGGCGCTCAACTTTCTTTATAGTCCAACTCTCACATCCATACATGACTACTGGAAAAACCATAGCCTTGACTAGAGGGACCTTTGTTGACAAAGTAATGTCTCTGCTTTTTAATATGCTGTCTAGCTTGGTCATAACTTTCCTTCCTAGGAGTAAGCGTCTTTTAATTTCATGGCTGCAGTCACCATCTGCACTGATTTTGGAGCCCAGAAAAATAAAGCCAGCCACTGTTTCCACTGTTTCCCCATCTATTTGCCATGAAGTGATGGAACTGGATGCCATGATCTTAGTTTTCTGAATGTTGAGCTTTAAGCCAACTTTTTCACTCTCCTCTTTCACTTTCATCAAGGGGCTCTTTAGTTCTTCTTTTCTGCCGTAAGGGTGGTGTCATCTGCATATCTGAGGTTATTGATATTTCTCCCGGCAATCTTGATTCCAGCTTGTGCATCCTCCAGCCCAGCATTTCTCATGATGTACTCTGCATATAACTTAAATAAGCAGGGTGACAATATACAGTCTTGATGTACTCCTTTTCCTATTGGAACCAGTCTGTTGTTCCATGTCCAGTTCTAACTGTTGTTTCCTGACCTGCATACAGGTTTCTCAGGAGGCAGGTCAGGTGGTCTGGTATTCCCATCTCTTAAAGAATTTTCCACAATTTATTGTGATCCACACAGTCAAAGGCTTTGGTATAGTCAATAAAGCAGAAATAGATGTTTTTCTGGAACTCTCTTGCTTTCTTGATGATCCAGCGAATGTTGGCAATTTGATCTCTGGTTCCTCTGCCTTTTCTAAAACCAGCTTGAACATCTGGAAGTTCACGGTTCACGTATTGCTGAAGCCTGGCTTGGAGAATTTTGAGCATTACTTTACTAGCGTGTGAGATGAGTGCAATTGTGCGGTAGTTTGAGCATTCTTTGGCATTGCCTTTCTTTGGGATTGGAACGAAAACTGATCTTTTCCAGTCCTATGGCCACTGCTGAGTTTTCCAGATTTGCTGACATATTGAGTGCAGCACTTTCACAGCATCATCTTTTAGGATTTGAAATAGCTCAATTGGAATTCCATCACATCACTAGCTTTGTTTGGGGTGATGCTTCCTAAGGCCCACTTGACTTCACATTCCAGGATGTCTGGCTGTAGATAAGTGTGAGTGATCACACCATCGTGATTATCTGGGTTGTGAAGATCTTTTTTGTACAGCTCTTCTGTGTATTCTTGCCACCTCTTCTTAATATCTTCTGCTTCTGTTAGGTCCCTACCATTTCTGTCCTTTATTGAGCCCATCTTTGCATGAAATGTTCCTTTGGTATCTCTAATTTTCTTGAAGAGATCTCTAGTCTTTCCCATTCTATTGTTTTCCTCTATTTCTTTGCATTGATCGCTGAGGAAGGCTTTCTTATCTCTCCTTGCTATTCTTTGGAACTCTGCATTCAAATGCATGTATCTTTCCTTTTCACCTTTGCTTTCCGCTTCTCTTCTTTTCCCAGCTATTTGTAAGCCCTCCTCAGACGGCCATTTTGCTTTTTTGCATTTCTTTTTCTTGGGAATGGTCTCGATCCCTGTCTCCTGTACAATGTCATGAACCTCCGTCTGTAGTTCCTCAGGCCCTCTGTCAGCTCTCACCGAGTGCAGGCCTGCAGAGTGCAGGAGACTGAGGCCACACTTGACCGTGGCGTGGGGACAGGACATGGTAGGGCTGTCGTTTCCCACAGTCTCATAAAACCCCTGGAATCCCCTTCTTTAGGGATTTAATCAGATCCAATACTTGAAAAATGATTATACTTCCAGCCCTAAACCTTACACATTGAGGTTTAGGGCTGGAAGTCCTGAACTATGTAGAGCAATGGCAAGGAGTGTTTCCTGAGTAGGGGAGGGGAAGGAAACAAATTTGAAGGAACTTGAGTGGTCAATCTTTTAAATTCAAATTTTTATATAAATATTTGTACTGTGGAGGTTTAGGTCATGTGGACAAAATTATTCAATACCATAACCATTCGGAAAAAGCTTCTGAAGTGAAGATACTGTCATATTCATAATAAGCAGAACTGAATACTTCTGTAGATATAGCAAAAGAAAGAAAAAGATACAATAAGTAATGTGCAACACTGAAATATTTATACTTCCACAAAAAAATTCTTGGTCAACTTTTTTTTTTTAATGAACCCACAAAAATTGCAAACATTAATACTGTGGCTTGGACCTAAGCTTAAAGCAGATCTTGCTTCAATTTGAAATTCTTTTGTGTTCTTTATTCACCCCAATAATCAGAAGTGGCCTTAAATTTCAGCAGTTAAGTGCTTCAGGACCTCTTGAACAGGTTAAATAAATAGTATCTCTAATCCCCAAATTTAACACGATGTGTTATTAAATGGGGAAGAGAATGAACTATTATCCTTTGTATTTGAGGATGACTCCACTCATGGTGATCCTTGATCACGTGTGCAAGCTACAAGGAGATATGAATGACCCCTTCCTTCCTAAACTGTAATCAAAGGCCACCTGGGCTCATTTTCAACCTTGCCTGCAGGATTCTTCTTTACATCTTAGCTTAATAATAATGGCACAGCAGTACTGTTACTGCTACTGATGATAATGGTGCTGCCATCAATATAATAGTAGGAGACTTAATAACCAATATTCTTGTTGATCTTTTATCAACACCCTGTAAGATGGGCAAGGAAATTATTCCTATTTTCTGACCACTGGACACCAAGGTCATCTGTTTTCAAGAATACTTAAAATTGAAAAATGCCTATTTAATCTCTTAAATATTAGTAAAATAATATCTATGCATTGTTTAAATTTGATAAGTATCTAATTGCTGTTTTTCTATCCCCAAATGATATTTTCTACCCATGAAAAGCCAAATCAAAGACACAGTTCCCATTTTTCTATTCCTTTTTTTAATATGGATTTTAATGGCAATTTTATTCCAAACCCCGCACAAACATAAATACTGCATTAAAGGAAGATGAATTTATTTTGACCTTTACTGAAAATGCACTGTGAAACAAAGCACTTAAGCATTTATGGCCTGTTAGACATTCACATTACCCACTTCCATGTAGATAAGAAAGTCCTTCCCAGCAAAAGTAATGTTCACAAGTGGAGCAGTTTTACAGAGCACTTAACTGCAAAGCTAGATATCATGTTCTTCACTATGACTCTGTTTTGGTCGGTTTTATGCATCTAAGATATATAGAAATTACGGGAGTATCTAAAATGTTACATTCAAGAAACATAAAGGATCACATTTTCTTATGGGTTTTGATGAAAATACAGGATATTTGCAACAAAATGCTTGGGGAAAATCATTATTACCAAGGAGATGGAGTGTATTGAGGTTTTGTTTTTGTCTCCTACCTTCCTCCAAAGAAATTGGTGGTCTTGTTTCAGTAATTTTTGGTTAAAAGTGGTTTCAGTTCTATTTATAATTACTAACATAGGGTCCCCTCAAAATAAAATACCCTCTCCTTGCATGAACAGAAATGAGTATTTTTGTAGATTTTACTTTTGGACATAATCTTTTCCCTTTAGTCATAAGCTTCTGACTGCAGAGCTATTTCCTCCTTCCAGATTCCTGTGTCAAAGAGTTGAGATGTTAAACCACAGCAACCATGAAACTTTAAAATCCCTGATGCATGATGAATGGGTGCTGGGCAAAGCAGCTTAAAATCTATGCTTTTGCTTCTCTTTAAACACTTTAAATTGACAGCGCCATAGATCAAACATTTTTACTGAGAGGAGAAGCTTTGGCAATTTAACTTAAACAAGTGCACAGTTACCATCATCTCAAGACCTCACCCCTCCACAATTACCCCTTCCACCTGGCGGATTGGGTACATTTCTCATCGAGAGCAGGTTGTGTGCGCGCGCGCCTGTGTGTTCGCGCGCAGCTATACTACAGGGCAGCCTCTTGTAACTGGGCTAGTTGACACCCCACGCAACTTCTCCCACCGCCCCCGATCCTACCCATCACTTCCATCCCCGCAGCCCGGGGCAAACTGGGGGCCTCTCACCCGCGGTCGGGACCAGCCGCGGAGCATGCGCCGCGCTCGCGCCCCCGCCCTCCGCTACCTTGGCCTGCCCCCAACCCAGCTCTCCTCTTCTTCCCCCTCCGCGTCTGCCTCCCCGCCCCCTCCAGGAGCCGTGGAGTTGGCGAGCTGCCCATTCAGGCGTTCAGCGTCAGCTCCTCAGGGATCAGCAGGCAAAGTCACAGTCTGCACAAACAGAGCTTTCAAATTCATAAAATTCATAGGATTTTTCACAAATGAATGAACACAATTTTCTACCAATTTCCTCATTATGCAAATATGCAAAATATCAAATTTAGGCCAATTAGGGTCCTCCACAGTCCCAAATTCACCCGTTTAAGCCATAATTGCAGAAACTATCAAATAATTACGGTCGCTAATTGGAAATATTTGTGACAGATACAACAAATTCTTGCACAAATTACATTTCATTCGAGGAACCACTGCGCGCCACTGAAATTTTATCGAAGTCTAATTTAACTTACATAATGAGTTGAATTGAGTACTTGTTATCAAATTTGAGCAATTCATAGCCCCCGTAATGTGGAATGATCAAATAAATTAAAAGGGAATTTATTCAATATTTTGTTGTGATCCTTTTCTCGGAATCATTGCTATTTTGTAGGGAATTTCCTCCTCCCGCGGCCCAGGGCCGGTGCCTGGTGTCACGCAAGCCCCGGCTGTGCCCGCCGCGGGGCGGCAGCGGCGGCCCGAGCAGGCGGCGGACGAGCGGAAGCCGCAACCGGAGCCGCCGCAGCCGGAGCCTCCGGTCCGAGCGGCCGCCGCCCGGACGTTCAGCTCCGCAGGCGCCGAGCCGTCGGAAGTCCACTCGGCCCGGTGGCTTTGTTTTATTGAACTGGGTGGAGGGATCCGCGAATACTTCCGGGTGAAGCGAGGGGAGTTCTAGAAACGGATCCGATTTCTGGAAGTGTAAATACAAACACGCCCCCACACTCGTGCCACGCTCGCGTCCTACACACCTGCACACGCACATCACAAACGGACACACTCAGCACACAAGCGCCCACCTACACTACACAGGCACACGCCCCCTATGCCTTTGGTGGTCCGCTCACACGCCACATGCACACGCCACATACAAGTGGCACAGCACTTCACACACCATCAGACACACTCTTACATCCTCCCGCGCGCGCACACAGGGCCTCCCGCACGCCGCGCAGGCCTGAGTGGGCCGTACGCAGCCGGGGTTGGTGAAAAGCGGAGGGAGGGCAGGGCGCGCTCCCTTGGAGGTCTTCTATTCCCCGCCGGCCTGCCAAGGGTTAACTGCCGGCTGGGGTCCCGCGACGGAGGCGCGTGTGCACGCGCGTACACACACACTGGCTAGGGGAATGCTCACTCTTTCCCCTGGCCTTTGTGTGTGTCCTCGGGAGGGGTAAAAGCGGGGGTAATTCAATGTCGCTCTAACCAAGAGTCTCCCTGACATGAATCCACGCAGCCCCTCAGCGAGTGAGCCCCGCGCCTGGGCACAAACACACGCATCGCTAGAATTATCCTCTCCGGAAGGTCAGCCTCGCCGACAGGGCATTCATTTTCCCTTTGCACAGTCCCGCACACACATTCCCTAACACATTTTTCCCCGACTGCCTTGTGGCCTCGTTGGCGGATTATAAATGTCTCCTTCTCCCTGTGATTTGTTTAATCCGTGGAAATGGTGCTGGTCCTATGTAAACAAGCCAAGTGCGGAATGAAGGCAGTCACCCATGCGTGGCCAGCCTGCCTATTTGTCAGAAAACCTTCATAAATACTGAGCCGGGGCTGGGCAAGGATGTGATGTCTCCATTTTTGCCAGGAAAGGGCACGAGGAAGACAAAGCGAGGCACGGCAGCGTGTAACCTTTAAGGGACAGATAGTCTGGGAGCCCAGAGGCCCGGGAAGCTCCCGGCTAATTCAGCGCGGGAGGATGACTGATGCAGGCTGGCCACAGGTCTGGCGTCTGCTGGGCGGGCCCGGCGGAGACAGGGCCCGGGCATTTATAGCTTGGAGCACACAGCTAGACGCCGCGTCTCCCCAGGCTGGACCCGCAGGGCCAAGGCCTTATTGCTGGACTGGAGTTGCCCCTTGAGGAGGGAATCCCAGGCACCCACATATCTCCAGGCTTAGTCACCCCTCCTTGTAAATCTTTCTGAATATTACACTTCCAAGTTCACCCAGATTCATTCAAATCAAATTCTTGATGTCTCGGGGCAGGTATTGGCAGGGCAAAGCTGTGGACCCATCTCTCTGTTTGTCAAAGTGCCCAGCTGTGACCCGTCCAAACTCTGCCCACCTTGGACCTGTGGCCTGGTTCCCAAACCTGCCTTTTTTAAAAGAACAATGCATATGTGGCTAATTACACACTCCTAACAAAAGCAGTAATTACTGCCTGTAATTATCATGGTCCTTATTTAGAAAAAATGTGAGAAAATGTCGAGTGTTAAAACATGAAAGCAGCTATTAATCAAACCTTTACACCTTCTTTAACTCAGGCGTAATGGTGGGTATTATCATAAATCTACTCTGATAGTAACACAAGAATAATGAGTTCAGTAATGATAGCGATGATGATCATAATGATTTTAACCAACAAAGAATGGTGTAGATTTATTGCTAATAATGTGGTACAGGAACCTCTTTCATTAAAATTACCTATGTGTGTTCTCACTGGGGTAACCTGCATGTGTGAGTGTGTGTATGTATGTGTGTTTGTGTTACCACATTCCCTTCTGGCTAAAGATCAAAACTGATTGCTTACTGGGTGAGACCTCGTTTGAGAAAGCCTTTATCTGCCTCCCTTTCTGGCCTCGGAGTTCTCCCTTTTCCTTAGAAGAATCTAGAGCATGCCAAAATATGTTAACTGGGTGGTACCCACTCCAAAGAGAGAGTTTGGATGGTTGAGATGGATGTGGAAGGCCTGGAAAGAAAGCAGATTTTCAGGGGCAGGCCTCCTCTTCCTCCATCCTGCCCAGTTCCTCACCCCTGCACCCTCAAAGGGAAGGTCACTGTAGGGATGGGGAGCAGAGGATGGTCTTCTGCAAGGGCAGGTCGCCCAGGTCACAGTCTGCTAAGCAGGACTGGTTGCTTTGGCGCTGTGATTGACACAGTGGAAAGGGGAGGGGGGTGGAGATTAGACTGCTAAAGACTCC
This sequence comes from Okapia johnstoni, assembly GCA_024291935.2. Taxonomy (NCBI): domain Eukaryota; kingdom Metazoa; phylum Chordata; class Mammalia; order Artiodactyla; family Giraffidae; genus Okapia; species Okapia johnstoni. The sequence goes on from CM044307.1 coordinate 84,515,542, forward strand.
AGCAGCTCTCAAACCTGTCTTCCCTTCCGCACTGAAGCGGAGCCCTCAGTGTAGCCTGGGGCCGGGGATGTTGGGGCCACAGAGATTGTGAAGGAAAGGAGGGCTTAGAGACCCTTAACCTCTCAGAAGGGTGGATGCCTTAGGGATTAGCCAGGTGGAAAATACAATAAACAGAGGGAATGTTCAGGTCACCTGTGTCCTTGTATTTTAATGAAATTAACTTGGCATTTGTCTTTTGCAGATGTTCTAAAAATTCTCAGTGGAAATCCATGTTTTAATGTAAACTATAGTATTAAACATTCGATCAAAAAAAGAATCTTAGTTTTTGGACATTTCGCTACACCTTAGTGAGGGGAAAACCTCAGGACTTCAAACTCCAAAACCTAACTTTGGCCCTCAACTTTCAACCCTAACCTAATTTGCCAAAACAGACCATAAACTTTATGCAGGTTTATAAAAAGGAAGCTCTGAAAGCTTGAACTCCCAGAGATCAGTCAGAAAACATAACTACCCTTCCTCAAGTCCCTGAACAGAAAAAAAGTAAATGTACCTAGCTCAATATCTGTAGACATACTTCGTAGTCTTCTCATTCTAGTCTGGTAATATTTTCTGATGCCAGCCTTTCCAATTAACTGTAAAATTCTGACAGTTATGGAGTATGGAATGCAGTGGTAACATAATTAGAACTTATACATAATAAATAATACATCTGTAGTATTTTAACCTCCACTACCAGTTATGAGATCAGTGTGGGCCAATTAACTACAGGGTTTTTTTAAACTAAGGCACTATAAACACACTGGTTTTAAATGTTCTAATTAGTAACTTGCCCATTAATTAACTTTCTGATTAATTGTGTAGCAATCTAATTTGTAGATGAGCCACTGAAAGACTGATACGTTGTAATTCTTTCTTCTGTCTTTAAAATCCCCCCATAAAATGTGATTTTTGTATCCAGCTGCCCTCTTACTTGTGGAAATTCTTTGCTTAAAAGATGCTGTGCCTTTGGACTAAAACTAAATTTCACTGAATCCTCCCCTATCTGGAGTGTACTGGTCAGCAGGAGGCAGTGGGGGGCACAGGGAGAGGGGGTTGGCAATCTGGAGCAGAGCACTGCAAATTATCGGAGGAAGTGAATGCCTGCCAAATTGACTCTATATAATTAAGCCTGAAAATGTTTCCTCCTCTCCTAATGCGAGAACACAGTTACCTATGACTTTCATCACAACCAATTCTCAAATCCAAAAACTTCTTTAGGGGAAAAGAAATATACTTTTTAAAGAAAACTTATTGTGGCCTCCACACCCCTATCATGGACTAGCCCAGGGGATAATTTAACGCAGTGGACAAAGGGCTAATGGCCATTTTCAATAAAAGCCGCCTTCCACTGGAACATCCTGGGGCTGTTCTATTAGCATCAGAAAGGGCTTGGGGTCCTGCTTCCACCAGAGCTATTGTTGCCCGGGTGTGTCGCCAGTCCCATCCTGCAGAAAGCCTTTAGCCCTGATGGCAGATGATTCTCTAAGTGAATAGAGATGAAGGCAGGGATATTAAGTGACTCTATAAAACATCCCGGACACAATTGTGTGATTGATGGAGGACAAAGTGGGAACAGCAGGACACAGGATCCTGGGAGAAGCAGCCTTGTCAATGCGAGAAACCCATCTCTGGAAACAGCTTCTCCTGGAGGAGTTTGCAGTCTATTTGTATGAGTAATCAGCTGGGCCCCCTCTCTGTCAGCCCTGTTTACTCACTGATTTTCTCAACAAGACAACCATTGACACTGGATGGATGGGGCTAATCTGGCGCAGAACTGGCGGCTTCGCAGAGGCTACAGGTCGAAAATAGAGCGCGGTGCCAGCTTCACCTCGCCTAATCTAGCGGCTAATATTTATTAGAGCCAATTTATACCGCTGCTCTCTCAAAGAGCAAGGAAGGCCCGGGTGCAATTAATAACATGGGCAATAACCACAGACAAACAAATAAATAAGGGTTTGTGAACTGTTTGGTTGGTTTTAAGGGAGGATGGGAAGGGAAAGTGTTGGGTTTGCCACCTAGAACTGGAAGGAGAGGAAAGAAAGGTGGCTGTAAAGCCCCCAGATGCTCTTTCTTCTTGTCCCTCATCCAGTCTCAGAACAACAACCCAGCTGACTGAACGATGGCTTTGGAACCTGCACAAATGCATGTAATTCCACTTGCATCTAACAGAATCGGTGCAAAGACACCTGCCCTCGCACGCAGAGGTGCGTGCGCAGGCTCGCGTTGTAAATATCCAGTTTACGCGCATCCCCACCCCCAGGCAGAGGGAAACACAGACTGCACGCCTGGCCTTGCTCTCAACAGCCAAGCCCCGCAGCCACCGAGAAGAGCTGGGAGATAGGAGCTGAAGAGGTGGGGGAGAGGAGAGAACGCAGATAGCGCACCAGGCTGACGGACACGGAGGTCTTAAAGGCTTCAGACCCCGCCTTCTAAGATTGATGTCCTAGTTCCCCGAGGCCTGTTGTAGAGATGTTACCAGTTGCTGATTTTGCTGTGTTTGGATGCTTAACGTGATTTTGTCAGGCAAACTGGAGAGAAACAGAAAGACAAAGTGTGTGTGCGCTCCAGGGCGCGTCCTGACTCTGGAGTGGGGTGGGTATCGAATTGAGGAAAGGCACATGTTTCAAAGGGCTGGTAGGAAGCGCATTGTTCTTAACTGGGCCCCCCGGCAGCCAGGCTGGTGCACAAGCTTTGACCTCGCCGCCGCCGAGGCCTACCAACCGCAGCCTGCGAGGAAGGAGGCCCTTTGCCCTCGCGCCGTGGTCTCCTCACTCGCCCCCGCCGACCCTCTCCGGGCCAGCGGGCGCCCGCGCCTTGCTAATTGCTCGGCTCCCTTCATGCACACACCTCCACTAATTTTACATTTCTCATTCTGCGGGTAGCTGGAAAGCGGCTCAGGGAATACGGTTCCTTCTCTTAGCTACCGCATGAATACAGTGAGTGGTGGCCGTCCAGGCCTCCCTGGTCGGGGGGTTTGGTAAATTAGCAGCTTGGCTGTATAATCAGGCATTCGCCATTGAGGCCACAGTGCTGTATCCCTTAACCAGGTGAGATTTCATCATCTAATGGGTTGGGAGGTGTGACCGAGCTGCTAAGTTAGCAATTAAACTTCACAAATATCATTCGATTGCATTTTTTTTTCCTACAAGCCAGAGTCAGGTTACCCCAGACATTAAAGGGAAAAAAAAAAAATCCTTCCCAAATGTACACACTAAGGAAAATGCTTTCTTTTGTGACACATGTGAAGTAACATGGTATTAAACTACAATATGTGCTGTTATGTTATAAAACAACACAGTCCTGGTAGCTCTGGTCTGAGGTGTGTAGTACAGGAAGGGAGTGTTCAGATCCCCCAGCTCCTCCAAAGGCAGGAAAGGACTACGTGTGAAATACATCATATTAGATAATATCTAATCTAGGACAGGAAAATCTGGGAAATAATAGAGATTTGTCCCTTTGGGCCTATTGTTTAGATTTATTATTGTATGAAGAGTTGGACTCTAGAAAAGGGCAAACACTCAGGTAAAACGCTATTTCAATCCTGTAACCCAGCGGGCAGAACCAGCCCCCTGGCGCCTGTGGCGCCTGGAGTCCTGCGTCTCCACCTTAATGTTAAGGTGCAGCCATTTTAGTTGGGGCTGAGATTCTGGCAAACTGCCCTAGGATTGTCTAGTTAGGTTTCTGTCCCCCAAGCAGGCAAGCTCTCCCTTGATGGTGAGAATTTCCTGTGTAGGTATGTGGAATAAATATGTGGTATCTCTAATAGAGAGAAGGAGAGCAAGACCTAGTAGATTTTTCTGAGTGTTAAATGCCTAAATGGAAACATAACAGAAAATATTATTAGCTTTATCTGCCGACACCAGGGACGCAGGTTAAAGTATTTTTCATTTAATTTGATAGTGAATAAAGCACTTAAGGCACTTGATGATTTATTGATCAAATAGAAATCAGGCGCCAGACAACAGCTCCTTATTTAATCCCCATTCACACGATTAAAAGCCAAGTGAACTTTTTTTTTAAACAATTTGCTCAATAATCTTTATGTTATATAAAGAATAAAAAGAACCATTCTTCCGACCTATAAATCTCTCCTTTGGCTGATGTGAATGACGACGGGGCACGTGAACCTCCACTGAACTGTAAACACTGTTTTAATGGACAGTAATGGCCCTATGATTTTTAGCTATTGTTCCAAAATGACTACCATGTTTATTGCCGTCATTAAAAATGAATTAAAGAGTTATGAAACTCCTCAATAATGAGGACTGCGGCCGTTTATAAGCGGTGGTCCTCTTCTCCCCAGCGCACTCAAAGGCTCTGCTGCTCTGCGTGGCGCAGGCCTCGGGACACTAACCCAGGGCAACGAGGGGGCAGAGCCTTTCTCTAGGGCGGGGGCGGGTGAGGGCCTAGAGGAAGGGGAAACGGAGGAGGAGGAGGCGACCGGGGAGGGGAGGCGGGTAGTAAAGACAGCCCCGCCAGCTCCGACGCTCCCCGCGAGGAGGCTCGTGGGCCTCGGCCGGGGCCGGGGGCGGGGGGGCGCAGGGCGCGGTGGAGGCGGGAGCTGGGGGCCGCGGCTGAGCAGGCTGTGCCACACACCCCCGGCGGCGAGGGGGCTGCGGGGATGGCTGGGGGAGGCGTCTGGGGGAAAGAATGGAGGGCAGGGAAGGGGGTGGGGGGGGCCGAGCGGAGTCCACGGGACCGTAGGGGGCCCCCGAAAAGCGCCCCCAGGACAGGGCTGGGGCCGGAGGGGGATAGGGCGGGGGTGGCCGGACCCTGCGGCAGTGCAGGGGGGGCACCCGGCCCCCTCCCCGGTCCCGTGCGCCGGGGGCCTCGCAGGAAAGTGGCTCCGCAGAGTTGAGCGCAGCCCGAGCGCTGGTCTCGAAGGGGTCCCTGGCTGGAGCCTGCACGTTTCTCTTTGCATTAGCAAAGCCCAAAGTCATCCAGTTTGCGCTAATCACCACAATTAGTCCTGAATTATCACCGGACTCTGACAGACGTTCCTTGTAACTCTCTTTTATTTCCAACAGCCCTAATCAGCCGCTCTCATTACAAACGCTGATTAAACTGCAAATTATCCAGCAGCGGCCCTGTTCCCGTCTACCAGCAGCTCGTTCAATATCAATTAAGGCCGAGCGGCAAAGCCTGCAGCCTCCGAGAGCTTCCAACTGCCTGATAGTGGCACTTATTAGTTTGGAAAACTAGGAAAATACTAATAATCAACAACCAAGGGGAAAGCGGCGACAACCAAACAAAAGGCCGGCAGGAACGCACCCGGAGAAAGGCGCCAGGCGCCGCCCGCCCGCCCCCCACTCCTCCGGCCGCAGGTGCGATCCCAGCCCTGAACCCGGGGGCGGGGGGACCGGGAGGGGTCCCTCCACAGGGAGGGCCCCAGTTCTCAGAACCAGCTAGGTGGTGCCGGACAGCCGAATGTATTCGCAGCGTATTGTCTTAGGCTCGCTGAAGACATTTTTTCAAATAATACATCGAATTTGGGCATTTAAAACCAAACTAACTTCCAGAACTGCCTTTATTGAGTGGTTCTGAAATCTGTTTCCAATAAGCTGTTTCGTTTGATGCTATAAAAACATTGACCTCGTCTCGTAAATAAAATGGGAGTTGATGACAGTTGATTTTATTTACCTATTCTGTCAAATTAGATTTCCACAGCAGAGCGCTGCTCACATGGGCTGTAAAACTGCAGCGCTGCCGCACCCCCTCCACCCCAGCTAGGGACTGAAATGTGGAGACAAAAGCTGCCTTTCTCCGGCCCGTCTCCCAACCTCTCTCTCCTTCTCTGCTTTTTCGCCCTCACCGTCTCTTTCCTCCGGAGGGTAGCTGAAGGCGGAGAAACTAGCCCTCCCCGTCCAGGGAAGTTTGGATTTGCTAAGGGATTCGGTTGGGATAAAGAAAGCAGCTGCAGAAACGCCTTGGTGGGTTTCAAGGTGGTTGGGACCCTTCAAACTGGGCCACTGACCTTTAAGGCCACCCTCTCTATTACTCTCCCCTCTCCCCCGCCCCCTCAGGGGCAAGCTCCCTAATAGATTTTCTTTCCTACTTGATGAAATTGTCCCCCACTTCCAAAAATTAAAAAAATGAAGACGACCATAACTCACTGAAGCTGGAGAAAGTTAGTTAATAGACTGTTCCTTTCTATCTAGGATCAGACAAGTCATGTGTTTGAGGGTTAACAACATTCGTGTATTTCTTATACCCCAAACTGATGGGCCTGAGTCCCTTTGAGAACTTGGGTAAAGAGTGAGTTATCAGAGACTGTTTACTATGGCTAAGCCTAGCAGATCTGTTCTTTTCAAAAGAAGCCTGAAGTTTAAGTTTTTGTCCCATTTCTAAATTGGGAGCAAGCTGGTTATAGTTACCTCTTCTCAGATCTTAAAGACAGGAAAATATTTCCTATTTCTGAAAATTTGGTTTGCTTCCTTCTCTCTGGAGTGGAAAATCCACATGACTGATTCAATTTCCCTTTTGCATTGACTGCCTGGAAGCTCTTCAGAGCTAAATTCCCCGCTTGCCATGATACCTATCTTAGTGATAGAATGACTTCCCCTGGTTCCTTTACCCTCTATATCAACCGGTTTGTGTTGGAAGTAAATAGAACGTAAACAGATGTCTTCTGAGGTTTTGTTACTCTGTCTTTACACCATCAGCCCTACTTTGAGAAGTATAGCATTTCTATAACTGAATATGCTTTGGCCTCCTTGGGAAAAGAACCTTTATAAAACATACTTCATTTGCCTTTTTTTCATTTTCTCTTTCTGGCACTTACTTGCTTTCCAAACTATGGGGGATGTTCCTTTGATTTAAAGAATGTTTCTGCTCTTTCTTATCAGTGTTGATGATGCCATCTCTTTTCCTTTACATGTTCACAACCACTACCCTAGGCTAGGACTTGATCATTTTATGCCCACATTTCTGAAGGAGGATGCTTAAGCAAGTCTCCCAAACAGTGATGCATCAGTCTACCCCAGACAGTTCCCAGTGAGATCTCCTGAAATCACTGTGGTCTCCAGCTATGGCTCAAATAGCATTTTCTTTTCTGAATAATTTCACATATGTTGTTCATTATCTCTTTAAACTTGAGGATTTCTGTTCTGTTGCTCATTTTCATTTGCTGTTATTTGCTTTTAAATTGACCTGCAGCTTTTCCAACTGAAAGATATACTGCTGAGAACTTGCAACGTACTAGGCACTTGCTAAATTCTTTACATGTAATCCCTAAACAACTGTCAGTTGTAGGTAGCATTGTCATTATTGCTAGTCACAGATAAAACATAAACTTTATCAGCTCAAAGACCCCTGGCTGTTGGCCAAGTGAATCAGAAGACCAAGCATGGGTTCTGCCTCTCCCATCTTTTGAGAAAGGAATCATGCTTTCTGTTTTATTTTATGTTCTATTCTAAATAGGAAGAATTTAACGAAAACATATGTGGAGTGCCTAATTATTCAAGTCTGTAGGACTCCCCTCAACCACATACCCACACACATTTTTGAAGAGCTTGACTTTGGAAATGAAGTTTACTATTCCAAAACTTCAGTGAACATAATCCCTGGATTATCCATCTTCTTACTGAAAAGAGAAAACCTTGCTTTCTTTCGTGTACTAGTAAATCCATCCTGATCTGATTGCTTATAGTAGCTGTTGACGCATACCTAGGAAGAAACCATGGTCCTGGGGAGTCACCTTCTGTGGGACAGTATCCCAGTAAGCTTAAGACAAGGCATCTCTCCAGCTGGCTTGGGTCAGACCTTTTGAAGACTGCTTCCGCAGCATTTTGGAATTCAGCACTCCAGACAACAATGAGCTTCTCATGTGAGACAAGGTTAGGGAAGCCAGCTAGTGACAGCTTTGAAATGAAGGCATGTGGGCACGAGTTTGTGAATTTTCTTTAAAAGCTAGAATTTTCCTCAGTTAATTGAGCAGTATTGGTAGGAGGAGAGTTTGGCCCAAATGTCCTGAAACCCAGGTTAAAGCCCTCATCTTGATGAGCAAGGCCTTATTTTGGATATTTTTTAATCTAATTTTATGTCCTGTCATGAAAACCTTGAAAAATTACTTCCCATCATGACATTTTAAAATTGCCTTTTATCCCTGAAACTGGAGACTAAAGATGCTTTTAGCAATAAAATATAGTACAGAATGAGGCCCATGTTTAAAAATACTGCTGACAAAGACACATTTGGAAAAAAAAAAAAGAAAACTAATGCTACTTTGGCGGTCGGGTTGAGCCTCCTTCCACGAACCTTTGGTGTAGATGTCTAAGAGGCCATTTCTACTTACATGGAACAGTTAGAGGTTATTGTAACCATCTTAGCAATAGACAGGAGCTCAGCTGGAACTGATATGTGTGATCACTGATTGATTACCTGTCTGCTTGATAGTGTGTAGTTGAGTGAACTCGTTTCCTTTACAGGACAGAAAGATTCACAAAGTAGAAAGTGCAGGTCCTTAAATTACATGAAAATTAATGCTAAGGATACAGTGATGAATCTCTATGCCTATATATGCACATATTATGGATGTGGGTAGAATCATACTATGGCAGTCTATATTTACAACATAGACCAAAAAATAAAATGTTGTTATTAGCCTTACAAAAAAGAATAATTTCTTTCTTACTGGGGAATTAGCCTCAAGCTTCTTCATTTTCCTGTTGCATTTGATACATGCTTTGATCTATAACCGTTCTCTTTAAACACAGCTTTCCAGGGACTCTTGCACAAAGCAAGGTGGACCTGTATTGTCTGTTTTCTTGGAATTCTGTTGCTTAAATAAGAATATCTTATTCATCTTCCTAACCCAAGAGCTGTGAAGAGTACCTTTAAATAATAACTGTCCCATAGGTAGCTGCTGAAATTAAAAGTGGAAAAATAGCGGTACTGTGAATCTAACACTGGGTCTTACCTTTCTTTCTTTGCTGGGTCCACACAAGAAGGACTGATATGCCAGAAGGAGGCAGTTGCATTTTTGTGGGGTTTGTTTCTATTTACTATTATGTCTCTTGAGAGCAAGGTAAGGCCTGGGCTCAAAATACTGCTTGCTGGGCTGCCCTGACCATTTTTCTTTGTTGTCTGAGGTCAATTAGAGGCTCTGCTTCAGTTAATCTTTCTAGTATTTGTTTGGTCAACATATTGGTCTTCTTCCCACCTCAATTCAATGAACAGAAACTCAGCTCTCATATACCTGCCCTCATGAGTCTCTGCTGGGGCAAGTGGGGGAGGGTTGCATCCTGGAACACAATGTCCCAGATCTTCACTTAGGTCAGAATTCACTACCATCCGTGTGTCCACCCAAAGAAAACCGCATAACCACCCAGGCTCCCTGTCACTGACTTTGTGTGACTCTAGGTACCTCAATACTCAATAATCTAACCTCTGATTTGCTCCCTAAGTTGGTGCCAAGAGTGGTGGGTAGGGTTAAGCCTTTATGAGTCATGGATTCCTCTGAGGATCAATGAAAGTTATACACCTACTCCTTAGAAAAATGCACATATTCACATTCTTGTAAAATTTTGCATACAATTTTGGAGAGTTCACAGATCTCCCTAAGGGTCCTGTGAACACTAGGTTAAAAATCTCTTCCTTAGATGATGAGACAAGCCTCTTTAGTTCTCATTTGCTCTGAGTGCCATCAGAGTTCTTGTCACCTGTCACTAGTAACAAAAAAGAGAGAAGCTTAAGCCACTTTTTCTCAAATCCTTACCAAAACAAAAAACAAAAAAAACAAACCAGTGATATCTGTGAAATCAATTTCTCTCTTTCTCTTATAATCACACATTTATACAATGTTGTACCTTTAGGGTGCTTCAGTATGCCCATCTTTAGACAGATGTAACTTCGTTCATACAAATGCACACGGACAGCTCATAACTAAACTTTTACTGGCATTTTTAACATTAGAACAAAAGGAAGTCTTAGGTTTCACTCTCTCTCTTTTTTTTTCTTTTCTATTTCTCCTTTCCCATCTCTGGCAGATTTGTCACAAATACCGAAATGGCCAAAAGAAAAGATGCAAAGCCCAATAAAACCAACCTAACCTAATCAATCAAGTCTGTCTGTTTCAGATGGAGACCCCAAATCATGCAAATCTGCATAAAGGAACATACAAACATTTAGGATTTCTAAAGGAAAAATGTTCATTTTCTTTGTGAGAACTAAGCAAAACTCTATAAATAGTCTTTCCTTTAAAATGCCGAACAGATGTATTTTCAGATAGTCTGTCATGTATATAACCAAAGTGGACTTTTAATTATGGGACATTAACTCTGAATTAATATCTCATTATAACCACAGAGTACAGAACGTATAAACTGCCACCAGAACTGAACACGTTTGTACTTTATGGGATCAGTTTTGATTTTTGCTGCTCAGCCCTTTGGAGTTCAGTCTCACATCTCTCCCAAATGCCTCTTCCACAGCATTCAGACCAGAGAAGCTTTGTTCCACCCTGTGGACAGAGGCAACTTGAGTTGTTCTAAGCGCAGCTCCACCATGTCTATTAGATAGTCTGAGGAGCGAGGCTGCCAACTGCACCCCTGTCTTATACAGGTTCTTCCATGCCATCTTGGACACAGCAATACAGCAGTAACCCCATGCTGTGTGTTCACTGCTCCCATTGCCCCATCTGTCTAGGGTTTCAGGATCAAGACCTCAAAGTCAACCTATTTCCTCTTTTCCTTCATCTCCCACTATTAATCTATCAGCAATCCTGTCATTTCCCTCCACAATATATCCCCAATCCATCCATTTCTCTGTCTTCACAAGTACCTCCAAATCAAGCGACCATCACCTCTCCAGAGGTGATGCAGAGGGTCTGCGGTAGTTTCCTAATTGGCTTCTCACCTTCCACTCCTAGCTCTCTATAATTCACCCTCACCCTTCCTACAGCCAAAGTCATCCTTTAAAAACAAGTCCATCACACCACTCCAATGTTAAAACTCCCTAGGGCTTTCTGTTGAATCTAGAACAATGCCCATGTCCCTAAGGCCCTACATGATCTGACCTGTTATATGAATCCATTATCCTTTCATCTGATATACATGATTTAAGTGAGTTTTTAAAAATTCTCTAATTGTGTCTCAAGGTTATACACAGTTCAAACTAGTGAAAGAGTAAATCCTAAAACAACACATTCTTTATATAATTATTTATGTAGCTTCTCTAAACATTTATTTAAATTTATCAGTCTCTAGTCATAATACTTTTAAAGAAACTTTAATAAAAAAATCACTCAGATTTATCACAGTGGAGTTGTACATCATTTTAGTGAATGGTTGAAAACTGCTGAACAGGTGTAATAATGCCTTTGGGATTAAATAATTGTAACAGAATTACATCTTCATAATGACAGCAAAGGGAGATGGCACCTCTCACTGCTCTATTATAACTGATTTTAGAAGGACTGGGAGAATTGGATCTAGTCTGAACCATTATTTACCTCCTACTGTTTGTAAACTGTCCTCAAAACTGTAATTATTAAGCTGTGGTCATATGTAATTCTCCAAGAGTCTAATTGGCATAACGCTTTATAATACAGTTTTTAAAAAAATTTTATGTGTGTGATGCTAAAATAACCAATTGTTTCCATCAATTCAGTTTAAAAAACAAACAAACAAAAGCAAATAACCCTCAATTCAATTAAAGCCATTTGTTTGCTGTCAACATGATAAAATTAAAACTTATTTAACTTAATGTCTTCTGCTTCTACTAGTTCCAGAGGCAATGTGAAACTTAAAATAATTTAAAGATGTAAAGATTCATCACATTCTCAAATCTCAGGAAACAAAACAAAAACAACTCAAAGCTCATGAGTTCTCAAAATGTCCAGGAGATAATCTAAATTTGATGTGTCATTTTAACAATTATAAGATTTTTAAAAATATTTTTTAAAGACTGTAGGTATCTTGCAGGCTAACTAGAAGAATTCACTAAATTTCTGTACTTTGCTGCAGGCCCTGAGGATGGAAAAATAGACAAGGGAAGTGATTTTAAAATTGTGTGCAAAGAGGTAGATTCTTGGTAAACAAACATGTTTGGATTTCCCATTTTCAGGCCCGTATGTTAATGGTGAATATAAAAATAGATCCTACTTTCTAAACCATGAGTCAGACCCCCTCTGGGAAGACAGACAAAAAGATCTCAGATGTCCTTACAGTTCATTCTTTTTGTCTTTAGTACAGTCAGCTCAACCATTTAATTGCATCAATTTCTGGAAGAAATGTAACAAGATTTTGTATGTGTTCTAGCTGATGCTTAAACTGAAAAAAAAAAAAGTGAAATACTCACAAATGCTATATGATATAAGCCAAAGGGTTTTCACAGTTAATTGAAACATCTGAGTAAAATGAAGATTACCTGTGTTTTATGTCTGTCACTGATGAGAAAACAAAAGATTGGTGTGATGTACTCATTGGTTTGTGAATCTGAAGGTGTGAGGAGAGTGTCACAAATCACCTTGATGTCCCTGGGAAGGAAATTTTACCTCTGAAGCTCCCATGAATAAAAAGAAGATATTTAGCTAGATAGCTCTTGGTTGCCTATGCATCTCTGTGTTCTGACACACAGCAGCCCCTTCTTTTCAGGGCTGGAATGACTTACACTCATGAAAGCAGCTCAGGATTCATTGTGTTTAGATTAGTGTATGTAAAACATCTCAGTTGGAAGCAGTAAAGAGTCATAACAAATCACTACGCCTGGTTTGAAGATCTGTTCTCATTTGTAAAGGTTATATGAATTTGATGTAAGAATACCAGATCATTTTTCCCTGAGCACAAAATTTGTTTAGGGCTTATCTAAAAGTGGCAGAGATACAGAGTCAGATGTGTTCATCTCCTGCTGTGTACTGAAGTCATCCTGCTTCTTGTCAAACTCTGCATCTTTTCCTCTTATCTGAAAGCGGGATGAATTGGGATGGGTGGTCAGGGTGATGGCAGTGGCAACCAGAAAACTTGAGCAAAAAGCCCAGCCAGACTCCTCATTTTCATTTCCACTAGCAGACACTAAACTGAAGGACTGAGTAGTAATTCAAAGGAACAGATCAACAGATTGCTCCTCAATGTCTCCTGGCAGGAACAACATCTTGTCTTGTCTTCAGAAAGGAAAACTATAAAGAGAAGCTCATCTGTGTAGAAAGGCAAAAACAAAACCAAACAAACAAAACCCAGCCATAAGCAATTCTACTGTCCAGGGCCCGGAGTGATTTTTGACTTGTCCAAAATTGCAGAGCTGGTTGAGGCAGAGCCAGCCTCCGAGTCCAACAACTTTCTTCTACACCACCATTCCACAAAGAATGTTTCTCAGAAAGCTTAGTTCCACAGGCAGTTAGTGAAACAAGTGTCACAAAACCAGGATTCTGTGATCAAACTAATTTAGAAAACAGATGGTTAAATCCATTCTTTCATTTAAACAATGCCAAACAGGTTCTTGGAAGTAGGTTTCCTGGGTCTTTTTGCTCTTACTGAATGTGAATGGGAGTATAACTTGAAGTAACTAGACATGCTTCGTGACAGAATCCTTTTAAAAAATTAGTTTATTGAAGTATAGTTGATTTTACAGTGTTAATTTCCACTGTATAGCAAAGTGATTTGGTCATACATGTATAACATTCTTTTTCATATTCTTTTCCATTATGGTTTATTAGATGATATTGAATATAGTTCCTGTGCCATACAGTAGGACCTTGTGGTTTATCTGTTCTACATATAATAGTTTGCATCTGCTAATCTCAAACTCCCACCCCCTCTTGGCAACCACAAGTCTGTCTCTATGTTTTTGTTTCATAGATAAGTTAATTTGTGTCATATTTTAAGATTCCACATATGAACGGTATCATATGGTATTTGTCTTTCTGAGTATGATCATCTCTGGGTCCATCGATGTTGCTGCAAATGGCATGATTTCTTTCTTTTTATGATGAGTAGCATTCCATTGTATATATGTGCCACATCTTCTTTATTCATTCATCTGTCAGTGGGCATTTAGGTTGTTTCCATGTCTTGGCTATTGTAAATAGTGCTGCCATGAACATTGAGGTGTATGTATCTTTTCCAGCTATTTTCTGAATACATGCCCAGGAGTGGAATTGAAGGATCACATGGCAACTCTATTTTTAGTTTTTTGAAGACCCTCCATACTGTTTTCCATAGTGGCTGAACCGATTTATATCCTACCAATAGTGTAGGAGTGTTCCCATTTCTCCACATCCTCTCCAACATGTATTATTTGTAGATTTTTTGACCAATCTGACTAGTGTGAGATTCTGACTTGCATTTCTTTAATAATTAGCAATGTTGAGCATGTGCTTATTGACCATCTGTGTGTCTTCTTTGGAGAAATGTCTGTTTATATCTTCTGCCCATTTTTCAATCAAGTTGTTTATTTTTTTTTGTTATTGAATTCTATGAGCTGCTTGTGTATTTTGGAAATTAAGCCCTTGTTGATCACATCATTTACAAATATTTTCTCCCAGTCTGTAGGTTGTCTTTTTGTTTTATGAGTTCCTTTGATGTACAAAAGCTTGTAAGTTTGATTAGTGCCCATTTGTTTACTTTTGCTTTTCTTCCTATAGCCTTGGGAGACTGACCCAAGAAGGCATTGAAGTGAATCAGAGAACGTTTTGCCTGTGTTCTCTTCTGAGAGTTTTATGATGTCATGGACAGAATCTTTTATGTTTCATAGTGTAGAGAGGCTCTCTGAGGGCTTTGTGATTCAGAGGACCCCTTTTGGGCAAACTTGATCTACACCAAAGTGATCCTGCGATGACTGCTTCTTTGCTGGGAGACTCAGGAGAAGACTGGTTTGTTTACAGTGTGGTGGGACGCCGGGGGGCAGGTCAGGCCCTCAGATCGGCAGGATGCTTCTCTGCAAATGGGGTGACTGGTCTAGGACAGTAGTTCTCAGTGAGTGAGACGGAGGAAGTATTACTGTAAACACCGGCGAATGGACCGGAGTCTCCTGGAGGTGAGGCAGGGTCACAGATGGAGGCAAATCCCCTCATACCACATTCCTTCCAGTGCACAGCTACCGACTTTGGGGCCCCTCCCACCTTTACTGTTATTGATCTAAAAACATTGTACATGCATATACTATTTAACCCAGCAATTCTTCTTGTAGGAATTTTTCTTTCTGACAGACTTACATCTTTGTGTATATGTGTGTGTGTGTGTAATGTATGTATATAGACACATATGTACATGCATATATAATATGTATATACACACGTACTGATATTCACTGAAGCAGTGTTGGTAATAATAGATTAGATATAGCTAAATAACCACCAAAGGAATATGTGTAGCCATTACAAAGAACATACCTACCTCCAGATGTCTGATTAAATGAAAAACTGGAGTGTATTGGGCAGAGAACTGTAACACACATGACTGATTTAGGAAATATATATAAAAGTATATACATAGAGGGCTTCCCGGGTGGCTCAGTGGTAAAGAATCCACCTGCAGTGCAGGAGCCACAGGAGACATAGGTTTGATCTCTGGGTTGGAAAGATCCTCTGGAGGAGGGCATGGCAACCCATTCCAGTATTCCTGCCTGAGGAATCCCATGGACAGAGGAGCCTGGCGGGCTACAGTCCATAGGGTCGCAAAGAGCTGGACAGGACTGAAGCAATTTAACACACATAAACATAGAGGACTTCCCCAGTGGTCCAGTGGCTGAGACTCCTTCCTCCCTATACAGGGGGCCCGAGTTCAATCCTTGGTCAGGGAACTAGATCCCACATGCTGCAACTAAGAGGTACATGCCACAACTAAAGATCTCACATGCCACAGAGAAATTCGAAGAACCTGCAGGCTGTAGCTAAGACCTGGCACAGCCAAATAAATAAAAATTTTAAAGTATATTCATAAAGCATACACTTATTTATGTACAGACTATCTCTGGAAGGATACTCAAGAAGCATAACAGTAGTTGTTTCTGGTGTCTCAGGGACAGTGATGTCAAAAAAACTTACTTCACACCATGTACCCCCCTTTGTACTATTTGAACTTTGTACCACATGCAAGACAGCTGATCCCAATGTCCTACATGTGTATCCCAATCTTCACATCAAGAGATGGAATCTGTTTCTCCTCCCTTTGAATCTGGTCTGGCCATGGGAAATGCTTTGGTAGAAGTGGACCGACCCAGTGGTAGGTCCACCTTGAGCCTTTAGGAGGACTGGCTATTTCTGCCTCCTCCCTGAAAGAAGCCAGCAGCTGTGTGAGCAGTCCAGTCACTCTAAGACTACCCTGCTGTGAGGAAACCAAGCCAGCCACATAGCTCTGGCAAATGGAGAGAGATGTCCAGCCCACCCCAAGCTGTTCAGCCGTCCCTGTGGAGGCACCCCAGTGAGTGAGTGAGGAAGCCCTTAGACATTCCAGCAGCAGCAGACATCACATGGAGCTGAAGAACCACCCAGCTGAGCCTGTGCCAGATTGTACAATAGGATCGTGAAAAATCACAAATTGTTGTTTTAAATCACTAAGCTTTGGACCGGTTTATCAAGCAGGAAGAGATAAAAAATGATTGTCTATTATTTGTAACAACATGGGTGGACCTAGAGATTGTCGTACTGAGTGAAGTAAATCAGAGAAGGAGAAAGATCATATGATATCCGTTATATGTGAAATCTAAAAAGAAATGATACTAATGAACTTACAAAACAGAAAGAGACTCACAGACTTAAAGAACAACCTTATGGTTTCAGGATTGGGGGGAAGGATGGGGAAAAGGGATAGTTAGGATGTTTGGGGTAGGCCTGTACACTCTGCTATATTTAAAATGGATAACTAACAAAGACCTACTGGATAGCACATGGAAATTGGTTCAATGTTATGTGGCAGCCTGGATGGGAAGGGAGTATGGAGGTGAATGGATACATGTATATGTATGGCTGAGTCCCTTCACTGTTTACCTATAACACAACATTGTTTGCTGAACTGCTATATCCCAATACAAAATAGTTTTTTTAAAAGTTTCCTATTAAATATAAATATGTAAAATAACTTTAAAAGTGTTTTTCTATGTAATTCTGTAAATGCAGGATTTGAGATCGCCCTGGTGGCTCAGTGGGTAAAGAATTTGCCTGCAATGCAGGAGACCAGAATTCAATCCCTGGGTTGGAAAGCTCCCCAGAGAAGGAAATGGCAACCCACTCCAGTATTCTTGCCCGGAGAATTCCATGGATGGAGGAGCCTCATAGGCTACAGTCCATGGGGTCACAAAGAGTCAGACAGGACTGAGTGACTAACACTTTCACTTTCTTTTTCAAGGAAGAGAGCCACAAGTGGCCCAGGTGGGGGACCAGAGACAAGCACCTAGGAGGGAAAAAGAGGGAAACTAGCAGGGGTAGAAGAAAACTTTGCTGACTTCACAAAATGCCCTGAGGTTGGTTTCTGACAGGGCGATACACCGCGACCCTCCTTGGTCTCTACTGGTCTCTGTCTCTCTGTTATTAATTCATCATTTTTGGCTGTGCTGGGTCTTCACTGCCGTGCACTGGCTTTCTCTGGGTGCGGCGGGCGGCCTTCTCATTGCAGCGGCTTCTCTCGTTGCAGAGCACAGACTCGAGGGCATTCAAGCTGTAACTGCTGCGGCTCGCGGGCTCGAGAGTGTGGGCCCAGGAGTTGCGGTGCTCGGGCTTAGTTGCTTCCCGGCATGTGGAATCTTCCTGCACCAGGAATCAAACCCATGTCCTTGGCATTGGCAGATGGATTCTTAACCACTAGGCCACCAGAGAAATCCTCTGCCTCTCTCTTATACACAGACACATACACACACCACTTAATTATTCCATGTAATTAAGAGGGAGAGGAGGGAATATTAAGTAGGTTCATTACTACTGTCATCAACCAGGGTCTGAGATTACGTGATCAAGGTACAACACTGGATGCCCTTTGGGAACTGATCATACAATAGAGGAAGAAACAAGATTAAGGAACCTAAGTAGAATAACCTCAATATTTCAAAATAATAGACAGGAGGAAGGAGAAATTAGTTTGATTTTCATGAAAAGAATGA
Organism: Okapia johnstoni; assembly: GCA_024291935.2. Classification (NCBI taxonomy): domain Eukaryota; kingdom Metazoa; phylum Chordata; class Mammalia; order Artiodactyla; family Giraffidae; genus Okapia; species Okapia johnstoni. Next base: position 84,533,608 of record CM044307.1, read on the forward strand.
ATTTTAAAATATTTTAAAGGGCTGCAGATATTACTTTTAAGTACAGTACATTTTACAAAGCTATAAATGGGTATCTAATAAGTTAAATGAGGTAAGTTAATGAAAGAATTAAGATTCACAAGAGGCCTACATTATATAATTATGTATCATAAAACAGTCCTTTAACATGTTGGAATTAATTGCATGACCCAGAAATTGAAGGTACATTGAAGTTTTAGTTTGAAAAAGCAACTAATTTCATATCAATGTTTTGCACATAGTAGGTATTCAGCAAATGCTTGGTAAAGTAAAATGAACCAACTGATAAGATACGCTGGCAATTGTCACTCCCTCTAGATGGAGACTTCTGTTTCAATCCCATTGTGTTAGTGGTAACTACACCCTCCTCCACTCAAAAGCATTTCTAGAGGCAACCGAGAGTAAGAAGGTAACCTTGCACACATTCGCATTTATTTTTTTTTTTGAAAAAAAGCAAATCATTTAAAAAGCATCAGTAATATAACTATCAATAGTAACAAATTACTTGCTGAACAGTGCAGTTAAGAACAGCTAATTTAAGACATTTTCTTCAGAAAATTCCAATTAAAGTGTGAATAGGTTAAGTGGGAAGGATTAATTCAGAGAGGAGTAGAAACAATCAGAATAACAGATCAGATTCCAGGTTTAGCCTGAAGACCTTGGGGATGGTGGTTGGAGGGTGTACTAACAAGAGAGGGATGCAGGCGCCAGAATACAGGCATCAAGCCAAAGGTAGGTACTGTTTCCTCCTCCTTGGGGGCTTCTCTCGGATAGATCCTAACACTCTACTCTGGGTTATGAGCCCAGCTCTGAACAGCAAGTCAGAACATTGGGGGCAAGGACATTGTCATCCTCAGCTATAATACTAATTGGAATCTATCCAAAACATTACCTCGGGTAAGATCTGCTTCCTTAGTTCTTTTCATCAGTGGGGACTCAAGTGAATTTCTAAGACCATAACATATCTTAGTATCAAGATCAATACTGAATTAGCAGACATGGCTAAGGATAACTGGGGGGAAATAATTAACAAAATTAAGGAGGATTTGCACCGCTGGGAACCATAAAAGTTATTTTATGGGTCCATGTAAATGTAATAAAATCTTGTCTGTGCTACAATTTAATTTCACATCAAAAAGGTCCCCACAGATAGTCTGTGAGATTATTTTACTAAAATTGAACATGTCTATGCCTTCCTATTCTGAGGAAGAAAAAGCTTACTCTGCCCGGAAAGTTATGTTTTACACAGAGGACTGGAATAAGGCCCATCTGATCTCAAGCACTTTCTAATGGCAGCTCCTCAAAGTAGGTAACATAATTAATTTTTATTAATAATAGCACTTCATAATTGGCAGAGGCAGAACATAATATATCAAAAGGATGTTTCCAAGAATAGCAAACACTTTTTTCAAATTAAAAAGTCAAATATTAGCAATAGTGGAATACAAAGACAATGTCTGTTGCACAGATGTGCTTCATATTTCTGCTATATATTTTTAGCAGCTTTATTGACACCTAATTCATGTACCCTATAATTCACCCATCTGAAGCATACTTTTCAATGGTTCTTAGTGTGTTCACAGTTTTACAACCATCAGCATAATCAATTTTAGAACATTTGCATCACCCCCAAAAGAAACCCAGACCCGCGAGCAGTCACCCCACATACGTCCCCTCCCCCAGGCCTAGGCAACCACTGATCTGTGTTCTCTCTATATCCGTTTACCTGTTCTGGATATTTCGTGTCAGTGGAATCATGCGATCTGTGGGCTTTTGTGAACGACTTCTTGCACTCAGCGTAATGTTTTTGCATTTCATCTGTGTTGTAGCATGTATCATTACCTCATTTTTTCTTGTCGATATTCTCTTGTATGAGTGTCCTGCATTTTATTTATACATCCATCAGCTGATGGGCATTTGAGGTTTTCCACTTTTTGGCTCCGGTGAATAATGCTGTTGTGAACATTCCTGTACATGTTTTTCTGTGGGCATGTTTTTGGTTTTGTTTTCATTTCTCTTGGATATACACCTGGGAGTGGAAGTGCTGGGTCATATGGTAACTTTATGGCTTCCCAGGTGGTGCTGGTGGTAAGGAACTCACCTGCCAATGCAGGAGACATAAGTGATGTGGGCTCGATCCCTGGGTGGGGAAGGTCCCCTGAAGGAGGGCACGGCAACCCGCTCTAGTGTTCTTGCCTGGAGAATCTCATGGACAGGGGAACCTGGCGGACTGCAGTCCAGTAGGATCTCACAGAGTCAGACACGACTGAAACAACTTAGCTTGCACACACGCATAGTAACTTTATTTTGATGAACTGCCAAACTGTTTTACAAAGTGGCTGCACTATTTTAAATTGATATTTACATTATATATAAGTATTCCAATAAAACCAACTCTTGTTTTATGTTTTTGATTGACACGTAATAGGTTTGAAGTGTTATCTTATTGTTGTTTTCCTTTGACTAATGATGTTGAGCATCTTTTCATGTCCTTATTAGCCATACATGTATCTTCTTTGGAGAAGTGCCCATTTTAAAATTGGTTTGTCTTTTCAATAAGGCTCGACTCTAAGTTCCACAAGGGCGAGGACTATAATCTCTCTTGCTCTTTTCTCATCCCCACCTGCTGACTCCAATGCCTGGACCACAGTTGTGTTTAAAATTTATTTATTGGATGACTTGATAAAGTAATGGATAAAGATAGAGATGACATAGCTACAGTCAGCAGACTTCCTTTACTTTGTTTAAAATTTTTTATTGAAGTATAGTTGATTTACAATGTTGTGTTAGCTTCAGGTATACAGCAAAGTATATATTCTTTCTCAGATTCTTTTCCATTATAAGTTATTACAAGATTTTGAATATAATTCCCTATGCTATAAGTAGGACATTGTTATTTATCTATTTTATACATAGTAGTATGTATTTGTTAATGTCAAGCTCCTAATTTATCTCTTCTTCTCCCAGTCCCCTTTGGTAACCATAAGTTTTTTTTCTATGTCTGTGAGTCTGTTTCTGTTTTATAAATAGATTCATTTGTATAATCTTTTAAAGATTCCACAGTTAAGTGGTATCAAGTGATATTTGTCTTTCTTTGTCTGACTTACTTCACTTAGTATTATAATCTCTAGGTTCATCCATGTTTCTGCAAATGGTATTATTTCCATTCTTCTTATGGTTGAGTGATATTCCATGTTGTGTATATGTATGTGTATGTGTACCCATTACTCCATTGATGGACACTTAGGTTGCTTCTGTGTCTTGGCTATTGTAAATATTGCTACTATAAACTTTGGGATGTGTGTATCTTTGCAAGTTAGAGTTTTCTTCTTTTCTGGATATATGCCCAAGAGTGGGATTGCTAGATCATATGGTAACTCTACTTTTGGTCTTTCAAGGAACTTCCATGCTGACCTCCATAGTGGCTACACCAATTTACATCCCACCGACAGTATAGGAGAGTTCCCTTTTCTCCACACCCTCTCTAGCATTTTTTATTTGTAGACTTTTTGATATGGCCATTCGGATTGATGTGAGGTTATATCTCCTTGTAGTCTTGATTTGCATTTCTCTAATGATTAGAGATCTTGATCATCTTTTCATGTGCCTGTTGGCCATCTATATGTCTTCTTTGGAGAATGTCTATTTAGGCCTTCTGCCGATTTTTTGATTGGGTTGTTTGTTTATACTGAGCTATCTGAGTTGTTTGTATATTTTGGAAATTAAGCCCTTGTCAGTCATATGTCAAAGTAATGTCTCTGCTTTTTAATATGCTGTCTAGGTTGGTCATAACTTTCCTTCCAAGGAGTAAGCGTCTTTTAATTTCATGACTGCGATCACCATCTGCAGTGATTTTGGAGCCCAAAAAAATAAAGTCTGACACTGTTTCCACTGTTTCCCCACCTATTTCCCATGAATTGATGGGACTAGCTGTCATGATCTTAGTTTTCTGAATGTTGAGTTTTAAGCCAACTTTTTCACTCTCCTCTTTCACTTTCATCAAGAGGCTCTTTAGTTCTTCTTCACTTTCTGCCATAAGGGTGGTGTCATCTGCATATCTGAGGTTATCGATATTTCTCCCGGCAATTTTGATTCCAGCTTGTGCTTCCTCCAGCCCAGCATTTCTCATTATGTACTCTGCATATAAGTTAAATAAGCAGGGTGACAATATACAGCCTTGACGTACTCCTTTTCCTCTTTGGAACCAGTCTGTTGTTCCATGTCCAGTTCTAACTGTTGCTTCCTGACCTGCATACAGGTTTCTCAAGAGGCAGGTCAGGTGGTCTGGTATTCCCATCTCCTTCAGAATTTTCAACAGTTTATCGTGATCCACACAGTCAAAAGCTTTGGCATAGTCAATAAAGCAGAAATAAATGTTTTTCTGGAACTCTTTTGCTTTTTCGATGATCCAGCGGATGTTGGCAATTTGATCTCTGGTTCCTCTGCCTTTTCTAAAACCAGCTTGAACATCTGGAATTTCACAGTTCACGTATTGCTAAAGACTGGCTTGGAGAATTTTGAGCATTACTTTGCTAGCGTGTGAGATGAGTACAATTGTGCAGTAGTTTGAACATTCTTTGGCATTGCCTTTCTTTGGGATTTGAATGAAAACTGATCTTTTCCAGTCCTATGGCCACTGCTGAGTTTTCCAGATTTGCTGACATATTGAGTGCAGCACTTTCACAGCATCATCTTTCAGGATTTGAAATAGCTCAACTGGAATTCCATCACCTCCACTAGCTTTGTTCTTAGTGATGCTTCCTAAGGCCCACTTGACTTCACATTCCAGGATGTCTGGCTCTAGGTGAGTGTGAGTGAGCACACCATCGTGATTATCTGGGTCGTGAAGATCTTTTTTGTATAGTTCTGTGTATTCTTGCCATATCTTCTTAATATCTTCTGCTTCTGTTAGGTCCATACAATTTCTGTCCTTTATTGAGCCCATCTTTGCCTGAAATGTTCCCTTGGTATCTCTAATTTTCTTGAAGAGATCTCTAGTTTTACTATTCTATTGTTTTACTCTGTCTCTTTGCACTGATCTCTGAGGAAGGCTTTCTTACCTCTCCTTGCTATTCTTTGGAACTCTGCATTCAAATGGGTATATCTTTCCTTTTCTCCTTTGCTTTTTGCTTTCCTTATTTTCACAGCTATTTGTAAACCTTACTCAGACAGCCATTTTGCTTTTTTGCATTTCTTTTTCTTGGGCATGGTCTTGATTCCTGTCTCCTGTACAATGTCTTTGTACATTACTTTGTCAACAAAGGTCTGTCTAGTCAAGGCTATGGTTTTTCCAGTTGTCATGTATGGATGTGAGAGTTGGACTATAAAGAAAGCTGAGCACAGAAGAATTGATGCTTTTGAACTGTGGTGTTGGAGAAGACCCTTGAGAGTCCCTTGGACTGTAAGGAGATCCAACCAGTCCATCCTAAAGAAGATCAGTCCTGGGTCTTCACTGGAAGGACTCATGTTGAAGCTGACACTCCAATACTTTGACCACCTGATGCGAAAGAGCTGACTTATTTGAAAAGACCCTGATTCTGGCAAAGATTGAGGGCAGGGGGGGAAGGTGACGATAGAGGATGAGATGGCTGGATGGCATCACTGACTCAATGCACATGGGTTTGGGTGGACTCTGGGAGTTGGTGATGGACGGGGAGGCCTGGCGTGTTGTGGTTCATGGGGTCGCAAAGAGTCGGACATGACTGAGCGACTTAACTGAACTGAGTCGCATGTCATGTATTTAAGCCTTTAAGCCTTTTGAAGTTTATTTTGTGTATGTGTGAGGGAGTGTTCTAACTTCTTTGGTTTATATGCACCTGTCCAGTTTTCCCAATACCACTTGCTGATGAAATTGTCTTTTCTCCATTGTATATTCTTGCTTTCTTTGTCGAAGATTAATTGACTATAGGCGTGTGGGTTTATTTCTGGGCTTTCTATTCTGTTCCATTGATCCATATGTCTGTTTTTGTGCCAATGCCACACTGATTTGGTTACTGTAGCTTTATAGTACTGTCCACAGTATGGGAGAGTAATGCCTCCAGCTTCATTCTTTTTCCTCAGGATTGCTTTGGCAATTCTGGGTCTTTTATGATTTCATATAAATTTTAGTATTGTTTATTCTAGTTCTTTTAAAACTGTCAAGGATCACATTAAATCTGTGTATTACTCTGGGTAGTTTGGCCATTTTAACAATATTAATTCTTCAACCCAAGAGCATGGGGTATCATTCCATTTCTTTGACTCATCTCTAGTTTCCTTTATCAATGTACTATACGTCTCAACATGTAAGACTTCCACCTCCTTGGTCAGGTTTGTTTCTAGGTATTTTATTTTTTGACATGATTTTAAAAGGGATTTTTTTTTTAACTTTCTTTTTCTGATGTTTCACTGTTAGTGTAAAGAAGTGCTACAGATTTCTGTATGTTATCAAGGGTTCCTCTTCTTTGTATATGTAAATTATATGAGATAGCATGGAGGGTGGTTGTGAGCAAATGCACAAAATGTATTATTTAATTGTAATGATACGAAATCCCATTGCATAGTCCAAGACATATTTAAATGGTTTACTTCTGCTATTCATGCTCTTATAGCATTCTCTTTCCCCTAAAAGTCCCAAAGACTCCAGACCTTTGTCCTGGAATCCCAGGATCTGAAGTTTGCCCAAGGAATTTGTTCTGAATGTGTAGCTGCTTGAGGATGGGAAGCTCTAATCACTAATTTATTTTAAAATCAAAGCAGAATTAAATAAAATATAAATTATACCTTGAAACACATTTAGTCTTCTTTGGTATTTGTATTTCCAAGTCAAGTCATATATGCAACCCCTGCATGCACTAGAGTTTTGCACAGAACAGTTCTGTCCTTTGGCCATGAACCAACCCCAGCCAGACATCTTACAAATCCATCCTATTGATCAAAGGGTGATTCTCTGTGTGGCTCACTGCACAAATAACTCTCAGACTGAAAAAAATAGCTTGGCTCGTGTGTCTTTCTGCTGAGAGGCTGAGTTTCCTTTTCATCTACCAAGGACTGGACTTCATCAGATAATAATTTCTTTAGAAACAAACCTAGAAAACCTAGTATATTTTGTTCTGAGCTAGCCATATTTGTATTTTTCAGAACCTGGGGTTGTGAGCCAGTCAACTATAACATCAAATGCTTATTCCAGGGCTCCAGCACAATTTTCATTGAATTTAAAGCTTCAATTCTTAATTTGAAAATTAAGGAGCCCATTATACAGAGTGAAGTGAGCCAGAAAGAAAAGCACCAATACAGTATACTAATGCATGTATATGGAATTTGAAAGATGGTAATGGTAACCCTATATGTGAGACAGAATAAGAGACACAGATGCATAGAACAGTCCTGTGGACTCTGAGGGAGAAGGTGAGGGTGGGACGTTCTGGGGACAATAACATTGAAACATGTATATTGTCATATGTGAAGCGGAACACCATTCCGTGTTCTATGCATGGATGGATGCTCAGGGATGGAGCGTTGGGATGACCCAGAGGGATGGGAAGGGGAGGGAGGTGGGAGGAGGGTTCGGGAGGGGGAGCACATGTGAACCCATGGCTGATTCATGTCAATGTATGGCAAAAACTACTACAATATTGTAAAGTAATTAGCCCCCAACTAAAATAAATTTAAAAAAAAAGAAAATTAAGAGAATTTTATGTAATTTATTTTAAATTAAGTATCATGGAGTTTAAAATAATTCCTGAAGGAGTCATTGTATCCAGGAGTGTTTCAGTTTTTGTGTCTCCAGGTCCTAGATGCTCATTGTCCATTAACATAACTTTCCTGTAGACTCAGTATTTAGATTCCAGAGAGCTACTGTTGACCTGGATGGGACACTAATCATGAATTACAGAAGAAAGCCCATGTGAGGAAATAAGAAACCCAGAGGGCATTCTCAGGTACAGGGAGGTTCCTTCTTTCTCTCATCAAGCTTCTTCCCTGCCAGTGTGTAGTATGGAGTCCACAACTTTCTGAAGCTTCCTGGAAAGAAGAGGTAATAGGAATATCTTTGGGGCAGGGAGTGTGGGCAGAAGTTCAGATGGGCTTCTGTGTATTTTTCTCTCTGCTTTTTTCTGCCCTGGTGGTAAATACCTGAGAAGTAGAGCCCTGGCAGAACCTAGCCTTGGGAGAACCTAGGTTTTCTTTGCTCTCTTATAAGTTCCATCTTTAAAATATAATAATCTGAGATCATCATCAGGTTTAAGATCATAGCCTTTATAAACCAGTCTGTCTCAACCAGTTTAGAAAGTGAAAGCGGGGCCAGGAATCAACCTTGTTTACTTAAATACAGTGTGACCTAGTTTGGTCCAGTGAAAGAAAGAAGATTGAAGGGAGATCAGAAGTAGGATTCTAGTTCTAGCTTTGTTACCAATTAGCTGTGACCTTGAGCAAATCAACTTAACTTCTCTGCAACTCAATCTCTATTTTCAAATGGGAGTGAAGAAACCTGCTTTTGTTCAGTTTGTTGTGATAATCAGATGAGAGTACATATTTGAGAATTCCCTAAAATTTTTAAAACACCAATAAAAAATGACAGATTTGAAAATACTATCAATTTATGCATCAAGTGGCTTAAAATGTTATATATAAGTAACTACAAAAAAAGTAAGCAAAATAAAATAATGACGTAAATAAAAGGCTGAGATAATCCAAACTAGAAACTTACAGGAAAATATTAGACAACATTTTTATTGTTCTATCAAATTTTATAGAGAAAGAAAACCTATATGATAGCAAGGTTTAACTTGTTACTCAAGCTCTCAGGGAAAAAAAATACAGGATCTATAAACAAGCATTGATCTGAGGTAAAGGCCTAAGAAAACTGTTGAGTTTTCAACAAATAAGCAAAGGGCTCAATCTTTTTAATTTATTTATTTTTAATTGGAAGATAATTGCTTTACAGTATTGCGTTGGTTTCTGCCATACATCAACATGAATCAGCCATAGGCATACACATGTCACGCCCCCCCACCCCCCGCCCCGTTAAACCTCCTTCCCATCTCCCACCGCATCCCACCCCTGTAGGTTGTCACAGAGCACCAGGTTTGAGCTCCCTGCATCATACAGCAAATTTCCACTGGCTATCTATTCTACATACGGTAATGTGTATGTTTCAGTGCTACTCTCCCAGTTTGTCCCACCCTCTCCTTCACCTACTTTGTCCACAAATCTGTTCTCTATATCTGCGTCTCTATTGCTGCCCTGCAAAAAAGTCAGCAGCTCTGATTATGCCTCTGCCATCCAGCCCTCCTTCTGGAAAATCCTACAGAGAATTAGAAGGAATGGAAAGGGCCAAAATCCTGCCAGTCTGGCAGGTGGGGGCACCTGCTTTAGTAGACCTGGATTTAAGCAATTAGAGTGCCCTTTACCTAAAACCCTCTAATTGGATGGAGATGTTCTTAGGTTACAGCATGGCTGGGCTGGGTCTGCCCAGAACAATTCTGTTGCCCATTTTTTTTTTCTGTTGCCCATTTTTAATCAGGTCAAGCAACAGCCCCCCTAAAACACACACACAGCATTACCAGTTATCGACCTCTAGTTTTCATGTGGGGATAGATTTAGTGTCTTATAGATGAGGTGCACCCTGTTCTTCCAGATCCCATTAAAAAAATGAAGGTGTGTAAATAGCCTGTAGTGACTTCTTGGGTTAGAGGTCCTCTCATGTCTTTCCCAGCGGGTCTAGGAACCACTAGAAGTGGAATTAAAGTTTAATCATCAAGAAGAAGGGGTGGGGGAAGGGAGGAGGAAAAGAAGAGGAAAGGGAGGAGAATTGGGGAGGGAGAGGGAGTAGAGGAAGGAGGGGAGAAGGAGGAGACAGAGGGGAAGGGGAGCAGAGGGAGGACCAGGAGGAAAAGGGGGAAGATGGGGAGGAAGAGGGCGGAGAGGAGGAGGGGAAAAGAAGAGGAGGGGTGCAGAGGGAGGACGAAGGGAGGAAGAGGAGGAGGATGGGGAGGGAGAGGGAGTAGAGGGAAGGGGAAAAGGAGGAAACAGAGGAGGAGGGGAGCAGAGGGAGGACTAGGAGGAAAAGGGGGAGGATGGGGAGGGAGAGGGAGAAGAGGAGGAAGGGAGCAGAGGGAGGAGGAGGAGACAGAGGAGGAGGGGAACAGAGGGAGCAGAGGGAGGAGGAGAAGCTTGTTTCTGACCTCTGCCTGGTGGGTCTGTTTCTCTGTGCAGATGCCCACTCACAAAAAGTACCAGCTTTAGCTCCACCTCTGTTACTCCCGTCTCTGTAATTTAAAGGCTCTCTTGGGATACATTCCTGAAATAGAATAATTAAAGTATAGGTACATTTTTAGGTTTCCTTTACATATTCTCAAATTGACTTCAGGTAGGCTGATGTCATTTTACATACTCCCCATAGGTTAATGAGGGGGCCTCATTTTCTAGCGTTTCTTAAAATCTTAGCCAGCTTATTAGGTAGAAAATGGTCTCTGTTTGTTGCTGGAATTTTCATTTTTTAAATTACAAACTATTTGATCATTTCAATAATATTTTAATAGAACTGTTGTATTCTGTCTTATGTTCCATTAAGTAGCACTTTGGAGGTTAATAAGGAAATGTCTGACCCACTCCTTGCCCTCATATATTAGGGAAGTTAAATATATTCTCAACAGCCTTGAAATAGGGAACAATAGAAGACCTGCATGAAATGTTCCCTTGGTATCTCTAATTTTCTTGAAGAGATCTTTAGTCTTTCCCATTCTGTTGTTTTCCTCTGTTTCTTTGCATTGATCGCTGAGGAAGGCTTTCTTATCTCTCCTTGCTATTCTTAGGAACTCTGCATTCAAATGGGAATATCTTTCCTTTCCTCCTTTGCTTTTCTCTTCTCTTCTTTTCCCAGATATCTGTAAGGCCTCCTCAGACAGCCATTTTGCTTTTTTGCAATTCTTTTCCATGGGGATGATCTTGATCCCTGTCTCCTGTACAATGTCACGAACCTCTGTCTGTCCACATTAGGCACTCTGTCTATCAGATCTAGTCCCTTAAATCTATTTGTCACTTCCACTGTATAATCATAAGGGATTTGATTTAGGTCATACCTGAATGGTCTAGTGGTTTTCCCTACTTTCTTCAATTTCAGTCTGAATTTTGCAATAAGCAGTTCATGATCTGAGCCACAGTCTGCTTCCGGTCTTGTTTTTGCTGACTGTATAGAGCTTCTCCATCTTTGGCTGCAAAGAATATAATCAATCTGATTTCGGTGTTGACCATCTGGTGATGTCCATGTGTAGAGTCTTCTCTTGTGTTGTTGGAAGAGGGTGTTTGCTATGACCAGTGCGTTCTCTTGGCAAAACTCTGTTAGCCTTTGCCCTGCTTCATTCTGTACTCCAAGGCCAAATTCGCCTGTTACTCCAGGTGTTTCTTGACTTCTTACTTTTGCATTCCAGTCACCTATAATGAAAAGGACATTTTTTTGGGTGTTAGTTCTAAAAGATCTTGTAGGTCTTCATAGAACTGTTCAACTTCAGCTTCTTCAGCATTGCTAGTTGGGGCATAGGCTTGGATTACCGTGATATTGAATAGTTTGCCTTGGAAATGAACAGAGATCATTCTGTCATTTTTGAGATTGCACCCAAGTACTGCATTTTGGACTCTTTTGTTGACCATGATGGTTACGCCATTTCTTCTAAGGGATTCCTGCCCACAGTAGTAGATATAATGGTCATCTGAGTTAAATTCACACATTCCAGTCCATTTTAGTTTGCTGATTCCTAGAATGTTGATGTTCACTCTTGCCATCTTCTGTTTGACCACTTCCAATTTGCCTTGATTCATGGACCTAACATTCCAGGTTCCTATGCAATATTTCTCTTTACAACATCGGACCTTGCTTCTATCACCAGTCACATCCACAACTGGGTATTGTTTTTGCTTTGGCTCCATCCCTTCATTCTTTCTGGAGTTATTTCTCCACTGATCTCCAGTAGCTTATTGGGGACCTACCGACCTGGGGAGCTCCTCTTTCAGTATCCTATGATTTTGCCTTTTCATACTGTTCATGGGGTTCTTAAGGCAAGAAAACTGAAGTGGTTTGCCATTCCCTTCTTCAGTGGACCACATTCTGTCAGGCCTCTCCACCATGACCCGTCTGTCTTGGGTGGCCCCACACGGCATGGCTTAGTTTCATTGAGTTAGACAAGGCTGTGGTCCGTGTGATCAGACTGGCTAGTTTTCTGTGATTATGGTTTTAGTGTGTCTGCCCTCTGATGCCCTCTCGCAACACCTACTCTCTTCCTTGGGTTTCTCTTACCTTGGACATGGGGTATCTCCTCACAGTCGCCCCTCCTGACCTTGGACGTGGGGTAGCTCCTCTCGGCCGCCGCCCCTGACCTATTTCTGCTTTATTGACTATGCCAAAGCTTTTGACTGTGTGGATCACAATAAACTGTTGAAAATTCTGAAGGAGATGGGAATACCAGACCACCTGACCTGCCTCTTGAGAAACCTGTATGCAGGTCAGGAAGCAACAGTTAGAACTGGACATGGAACAACAGACTGGTTCCAAAGAGGAAAAGGAGTACGTCAAGGCTGTATATTGTCACCCTGCTGATTTAACTTATATGCAGAGTACATCATGAGAAACGCTGGGCTGGAGGATGCACAAGCTGGAATCAAAATTGCCGGGAGAAATATCAATAACCTCAGATATGCAGATGACACCACCCTTATGGCAGAAAGCGAAGAGGAACTAAAAAGCCTCTTGATGAAAGTGAAAGAGAAGAGTGAAAAAGTTGGCTTAAAACTCAACATTCAGAAAACTAAGATCATGGCAGCTAGTCCCATCACTTCATGGGAAATAGATGGGGAAACAGTGGAAACAGTGTCAGACTTTATTTTTTGGGGCTCCAAAATCACTGCAGATGGTGATTGCAGCCATGAAATTAAAAGATGCTTACTCCTTGGAAGGAAAGTTATGACCAACCTAGACAGCATATTAAAAAGCAGAGACATTGCTTTGCCAACAAAAGTCCGTCTAGTCAAGGCTATGGTTTTTCCAGTAGTCATGTATGGATGTGAGAGTTGGATTGTGGAGAAAGCTGAGCACCAAAGAATTGATGCTTTTTAACTGTGGTGTTGGAGAAGACTCTTGAGAGTCCCTTTGACTGCAAGGAGATCCAACCAGTGCATCCTAAAGGAGATCAGTCCTGGGTGTTCATTGGAAGGACTGATGAAGCTGAAACTCCAATACTTTGGCCACCTCATGCGAAGAGCTGATTCATTTGAAAAGACCCTGATGCTGGGAAGGATTGAGGGCAGGAGGAGAAGGGGACGACAGAGGATGAGATGGCTGGATGGCATCACCGACTCGATGGATATGGGTTTGGGTGGACTCCGGGAGCTGGTGATGTACAGGGAGGCCTGGTGTGCTGGCGATCATGGGTCGCAAAGAGTTGGACACGACTGAGCGACTGAACAGAGAAGACCTGCAAAAATGTGTAGATCCAAGAGAATGAGGACAGGTCCACGGTCCATGTAAACAGACTTCATGGAGAAGGTGTGATGAGTACTAGGTCCACAAGATAGAATTTGAGTAGGTGGAAAGGATGAGGCAGAACACTGCATTTGGGAGTTCAGGTGAAAGCAGAGAGCAAAGGCTTGAGTTCACAATGGACAAGGCACGTGTGTTAGTTCAGTGTCTCCAGGAAGCAGACACCAAAATAGAACTGAATGTACAAGGATTTGATTAGAGGAAGTGCCTGTGAGAAAACATTGGAAGGAGCTGAGAGAAACATCAGGCTATGATGCAGATTCCACCCTGAGTGAAGCAAGAGGGAAAAAAGGTTGAGGGGAAGCATCCTAGATTTCCTGCAGTGTAATACAGGTTTGTGAAGGGCTATCAGGGAGTCCTTGAGCCAATGTGGGCCATCAGAGAGGTCCCATGTCTCCCAGGACCAGGTGCCCTGGTATTTCTACTGCATTCAGTCAGTGGCTGGGAGCAGCCCACAAGACACTAGGAAGCATGGCCTTCATGCAAATGTGATGATGGATTTAATAGCACAGCATTTGGCACCCTTGGTTAATTAGCTCCCTGTCATTGTTGGTCTCTGAGGTGTATCCTCTTGGCTGCTGCAGCACAATGAGGAAGAGTGAGGAGCTAGGCCTGAGGGCAGGGTGTATTCACCAGAGGTGGGAGAGGGACCTACCTCCACTTCTGAGAGATCTCTTAGTTTCTCAGACTGTACGGAGAGCATGGTGGTGATGGAAGCTTTCCTAGTACTTCACCCCTCGTGTACCCCAGGCTGGGTCAGTAAAAGCTCTGTTGGTTGTGATGAATGGGCTCGGGGCCACCGTCCCTCCTTCCAGTGTGCTTTCCTAGAGAACTGTTCCATTGTAGCTGTCGTTCTACATGCAAAGTATGATTTGCCTGTTATTTGCACGGTTGGGAGATGGGCAAGGCAGAAATGAGAGGCCATCCTTCTGCTGTTTTTAGATGTTTTCTGTTAATTGAGGTCATGAAAACTTCAGGTTTTTGTGTGAGAACATTCCAGAGTGTTCAGTCTCCACTTCAAGAATTGGATAAGCTTTAAGAGCTGTGGGGGAACTTCCCTGGCAGTCAAGTGATTAAGAATTCAAGCTTCCGCTGTAGGGGACCCCAGTTTGATCCTGGTGGGAGAACTAAAATCCCTCATGCAGAGTTGTCACCCAGAGCCTATAGTTTATGTTAGGCTCCACTGTTTTTTTTTAAGTCTTGACTGAATTTATTACAGCACTTTCTATGTTTTTGTTTTTTGGCCACAAGGCATGTGGGATTTTAGCTTCCTGATCAGGGATCAAACACTCATCCTCTGCATTGGAAGACAAAGTCTTAACTACAAGACCACCTTCACTCTTGGTGTTGTACATTCTTTGGTTTTGACAATTGTATAATGGCATTTTCCACCATGATAGTATTCTCCAAAGTAGTTTAACTGCCCTATAAATTCTTTGTGCTGTATTTATTCATCTCCCTGACCCCCTCAACCCTGGGCAATCACTGATCTTTCTACTGCCTCCTTAGTTTTGCATTTTCTAGAGTGTAGCTGGACTCATATAGTGTGTACTCTTTTTGGATTGGCTTCTTTCACTTATTAACATACATTTAAATTTCCTGCCTGTTTTTCCACGACTTCATAGCCATTACATTT
Organism: Okapia johnstoni; assembly: GCA_024291935.2. Classification (NCBI taxonomy): domain Eukaryota; kingdom Metazoa; phylum Chordata; class Mammalia; order Artiodactyla; family Giraffidae; genus Okapia; species Okapia johnstoni. The sequence goes on from CM044307.1 coordinate 84,548,772, forward strand.
TAGTGCTGAATAACAGTCCATTACATGGATATACCACAGTTTGATTATTCATTTACCTACTGAAGGACATGTCAGTTGCTTCCAGTGATTTTGTAAGTACCCAGTTTCGTGTGTTAAATACCTTCATGTTGAAAATACCTAGAGTGGTTTTTATTTCCTGTATTTTACTCTTATATACAAGAGAAGGTGTCTATTAAGATATCGTAGATACTGTTTGTGTGGAGTAGAAGTCACAACAGAATGGGGCCCAGAACAGAAACATGTTTACTTGACCACTGATTTTCTAATTTATATCTTTATGTTAGTTAGTCTCATCAGACACCTCCATTTTGTTCTGTTCCCTGTGAGCATGAAGAGATTAACATCACTGACTAAGCTCAACAAAGAATGCAGAGTCTAAGGTTCATTAACAGAACCTTCATTAACAGAACAAACACCACTGGGCTCCTGCCCCTGTGTCTTTGCTCCTATAGATGGTTCTTTACTCAGTTCTGAGGGTACACTGAGCTTTTTCTCAGCTCAGGGTCTTTCCATTTGTGTTAGGGATGCCCTTCCTCCAGTTCACCATATGTCTGGACATTTTGCCTCCTTCAGGTTTTAGTTCAAATGTTGACTTCCTTATATAATGTTGTTGTATAACAACAACTCTCATTGTTGTTTTCTAGGACATCTCCCTTTTGCAGAACTGTGCTTCATTACTCAGTCATGTCTGACTCTTTGCGACTCTATGGACGGTAGCCGCCAAGCTCTTCTGTCCATAGGATTTTCCAAGCAAAAATGCTGGAGTGGGTTGCCATGCCCTCCTCCAGGGGATCTTCCCACCTTAGGGATCGAACCCAGGTCTCCTGCATTGCTGGTGGATTCTTTACCATCTGAGCCACTAGGAAAGCTCAAGAATACTGGAATGGGTAGCCTATGCCTTCTCCATGGGATTTTCCCGACCCAGAAATCGAACCAGGATCTCCTGCATTGCAGGTGGATTCTTTACCAGTTGAGCTACCAGGGAAGCCCAGAAAATTTAAAGAGGGTCTTGCTATGTTATGCAGGATAGAATGCAGTGGCTATTCACAGGTGCAATCCCACTACTGATCAGCACAGGAGTTTTGACCTGCTCCGTTTCTGACTTCCTTAGGTTCACCCCTCCTTAGGCAACCTGGTCGAAATATGCTTAATTCAGCCCATAAAGATGTCAAGCTTTACTTCTGGTCAAGCAAAAGATCTGCCCATATTCCACCAGTTAAACATGAGGGGCAATATAGAAGGGAATTTGTTTGCATTATCTGTTGCTGTATAACAAACCATTTCAAAAATTGGTGGCTTAAGACAACAATTGGTGATCAACTCACACAATTCTGTAAGCTACCTGATTTCAACTGGATGGTTCTGCTGGTCATTCTTGGGGTTTTTAATGTAGCTGCTGCCAGACAGTGGCTAGTCCTAGCACATTCAAAATGGCTTCATTCACCTGGCTAGTGCTTTGGCAGGGATGGTTGGAAGATTGGAGCCAGACGCTGGGATGGCTAGACTTCTATTTTTCATGTCGTCTGGGGGCCTCTGCCTGTTCCCACTGCTGTGTTGTGTCTCCATGTGATTTCTCCAGCAGGGTAGCTAAACTTCTTACATGGTGGCCTACACTCCACACAGCACAAAAGCAGAAGCTGCCCACCTCAAGGCATACAATATCATTTCTGTCACATCTTTTGATTAAAGCAAGTTACAAACCTGACCCACAGTCCACATGGAAGGGGACTATACAAGGATGTGAACATCAAGAGACTTGGTGCATTAGAGTTCATCTTTACTTACTAGCTACCACAGTGCTCAAACATTGTCAGTCAGTGGACTTTGCCAGCATTCATTAAGATGGCTGATGAGTAATAATGGTGAGCATTTATGATGATGGTGGTGGTGATGATGAGAATGATAAATGAGGATTCTATCTGCAGTTTTTCTCCTTGAAGTTGAGGTAGTTCATAGGAAAACCATAGGAAGAGTCTCTAAGAACTAGGAGCCAAATGACCTAAGAATCAAAAAAGTTAAAAACTACACATGATGAATGATGTTAGCCATCTGGAAAAGTTTTTAGGACTAAAGTATAAGTCATTAAAGAAGAAAAGTAATCACTAAATTTTACAAATAGGAAGGTATTGATAACAAGAGTGAGTTTTAACCGGGAATTGGGTTGTATATCAGAATAAAGTAGATTAAAGAGTAAGTGGGACATGCCAACAAGGGCAGAACAAGGGTAACAAGTTTTTCAAGCTATGTAGCCAAGGGGCTCAGAGGCATTATTGGTGAGAAAGGAAATAGGTATAATCTTTTAGGATGGTAACTAGGTAGCAAACAATAAAAAGCCTTGCTGCTGCTAAGTTGCTTCACTCGTGTCCAACTCTGTGCGACTCCATAGACGGCAGCCCACCAGGCTCCTCCGTCCCTGGGATTCTCCAGGCAAGAACACTGGAGTGGGTTGCCATTTCCTCCTCCAATGCATGAAAGGGAAAAGTGAAAGTGAAGTCGCTCAGTTGTGTCCGACACTTCACAACCCCATGTAGTGCAGCCCACCAGGTCCCTCTGTCCATGGGATTTTCCAGGCAAGAGTACTAAGAGTACTAGAGTGGGTTGCCATTGCCCTCTCCAAAAAGCCTTGAGTGTATTAGTATCTTTTGACCTAGTTATTCAACTTCGAAGAGGTCAGCTTAGTGAAATCATTAGACATATACAAGGATTTATATACCAGGAAATTCACTTAACAAATATTTTTGTTTTATTGTGAAATATATCTTATATACAGAAGCATGTCCAAAACACTGGAGCTTACTTTAAAGAATAGTAATGAAGTAAGTACTCGTATAGCCATCATCCAGGATACAAGTAAAAGATTTCTCCCCCTGTGTCCTTTCCTAATTTCATGCCTCTCTTCCCCACCATGGATAATAATCATCTTAATAATCATCCTAACCTTTGAACAATAACTTCTTTGCTTTTTCTTTTTCATGACCTTGAATATATCTCTACATGATACAATGTTTAGTTTTGTCTGTTTTCAAATTTAATATAAATGCAATCGTGCTGTTTCTGTTCTTCAACAATTTGCTTCTTTTGTTCTCCATTATGTCTTTAAGAGTCTTCATTGTTGAGGGGTGTGGATCCAGTTCATTCAGTTCTACTGCTATATAATATTTATCTTCTCTATCTTGATAGATATTTGATTGTTTATTTTATTTTTGCTATTATGAGCAAGGCTGCTAAAAACACTTATTCACTTGTACAAGAACTTCTCTTGAGTATAATCAAAGAGATGGAACAGCTAGATTAGCATATATTCAGCTTTCCTAAAAATGCCAAACTGTTTTTCAAAGTGACTTTACTAATTTACATTTTTATGTATGAAAGTTTGAGTTGCACTGCATCCTCATCAGCACTTAAAATTGTCAGACATTCTTGCTTTTGCCAGCCTAAGGTACAGAATGGTATCTGTCAAGCAGAGCACTGTGCACCACTTGCCAGTACCTGGGCCGGGGGCGGGGGGACTCCAACTCCATGGTGGATAGCAGAGGTCATGACAGGGCCAACTACCAGAAATAGAAATCCAAATATGTTTCCCCATTGTATCTTGGTACTGGAGTCACCAAGAAAAATACAATGCAGTCAAGCATGAATGGGATGCTTTTATTCTCACAGAAAAAAACAGACTAAAATCAGCTCTAACTGTGTGTATTGGCTTCCCATGTCTGGGGCTCCCTTAGCAGCTGGTACAGGGCAGTTGGCCTACATGCCAGTTGGCCCTCTTGTGCTACAGTCTGTGTCTGTCAGTCGCTCCGTCCTGTCCGACTCTTTGCGACCCCATGAACTGTAGCCCGCCAGGCTTCTCTCCGTGGAATTCTCCAGGCAAGAATACCAGAGTGGATTGCCATTCCCTTCTCCAGAGGATCTTCCTGACGCAGGGATCGAACCCTGGTCTCCTGCATCCCAGGCAGATTCTTTACTGTTTGAGCTACAGGGAAGAACTGTGCCACAGTAGGAGGACCCTGACCCCTGTGGAGTCTGAAAACTAGACACATGGGATCACTTATACACATGCTCAAGCAGAACAAACGAATATACGTTGAGCCTAAAACCAGGAAGGATAATACCTCAAAAGTAGTTATGCCTGGCAAGGTTGTGTGGGCTCCTTATCTCTCAGTAAGGAGTTGTTCCAGGCCCAAGGCCCCTTCTTACATGGCTAAGCAAGGATTGAAAGACTATGCAGATCAGACAGGCTTCCCCAACAATATCTTATTGTGTTCATTAAGAATGCAATTCACATTTAATACAGTTCACCCATTTAAACTATACAACTCCATGCTATCTAATATATTCACATAGTTGTGCAATCATTACCACTATCTAATTTTTGCAACATATTTATTACCCTAAAGGTAACCCTATATCCATCAGCAGTTACTTCCCTATTACCTCCAGTGCTTGACTAATCACTTCCTGGTTCTATAGATTTTCTATTCTGGACATTTCATACAGATGGAATTACATAATATGTGGCCTTTGATGATTGGCTTTTTTCATATTTCCAAGTTTCCAAGTTTCATGAAGGTTGTAACACATATCAGAACTTCATCATTTATTTTTATTTGATGAACAACAAACCATTATATGGCTATACTAAATTTTATAATAAATGTTTTATGATGAATGTTTATTCATTCATCAGTTGATAAACATTTGGGTTGTTTACTTTCTTATTGTGGAATACAAGATTGGAACACTTTAATTCTGTTTATTCCTCTCATGACTTCCATGAAACTGTTATATGTATTTTAATTTTAAATTATTGTCATTTACTCCATTTTAAAATGTAAACAATTTAAAATAATTGCATGGAAATCATATGGGGGATAAATGGAGTTAAAGTGTTCTAAGATCTTTAATTTTACAGTCGGAAATTAAATATATTAATTACAAAGACTGGCACATGTGTTGTGGCTTTATAGTTAATTTTTTTATTTATGCACTTAACTACCACTTTCTTATTCTTCATTTGTTTTCATTTCAGACCTTCTATTTGAGCTTAAAATCTCTCCAGTATAAATATGTATGTGTGTGTGTGTTTAAATATCAATGTACCAAGAAAGTAAAACACTATCAGTTTAGAATTCTATACCCAGTGAAATATCTTTCAAGAATGAGGGCAAAATAAAGGTGTTTGCAGATAAAAACACTGAGAGACTTTGCTAGCAGCAGACCCACACTAAAGGAAATGCTAGTGAATACAGTTTGGCACACTGAAGATAGCATTCCCCTGGCTTCTTGTGCCCACTGTGGCCTGAGCGAGCATAGACCTTAATCTCTCCATTGCTCTTTTCAAAGTAAATTGTCTTTTATTTCTGGCTGCTTTTAAGATTTTTGTTTGTTTGCATTTGCTCTTCTGAGTTCTGCCTTCATGTAGACTTTGGCCTGGATATTTTTTATTTCCTTGCTCCTTGTTGCTTTTGAATATAGTTGATTTGTTTTTAGTGGGAGTATCTATTTGGTAACTCAGCCTGGCATGATACCAGAAATAAAACATCAAGTGTAATAACACAACATTAGAAATAATCTTACTTCCCCCAAAATAGCTACTGGTTAAATAAAAGGGTACATCCTTTCGATGGAATAGTAGGTAAACACTTAACTCATCTTTTTAAAGGGATATGTATGTCAGAAGAGCAGACTGTCTTAACTATAATCAAAGCAGGATCAAAAGTAGGAATGGAACCTTCATGTCTTGAAAGCTTCCTGTGTTTTAGACTCTACTGTGTGAGTATTTATATGGACTAATGCTTTTAATATATACAACAACCCCATGCTATAGAGATTATTGTCCCTCATCTAAAGAAAATAGGAAGATAATAACTTGACCAAGACCATCTGCCAAGGACAAATAAAATTATAAATGACTACATACATTAACTATCTGAAGAAAAGCTACTATCAGGAGGCCAAGAGCCAAGGAAAGATGAGAAAAAGAGTCAGCTTGGCGGGGGGCAGTGCTCTGTCCACCTCTCTACAAGTGGTGGAGATACTAATGGCCAATGTGATGTCTGGTTAGTTTGCCCAGCACATCGCTACAATGGCATCAGATAATTCTGGAGCTATGGAGCATATCCAGCTAACTCTCCCAACTCTCATCCCATGACCATCGGCTACCTTCTGACATCATATTTTTCTGCAGATGAAAGGAACTGTACCATTTTAACTATCTCGACAGTTGTATTCTCACTCTAAATTAATATCTGAGATTTGAACTTATTCATCAGCCCCTTTTAAGTTGGATCATGTGAACCCATCCCTCTGTGCTTTGTCACTTCTTGGTGCTTTGATGAAGTTGCGTTTCTGCTCTTGCAAAGCTGAGAACTAAATCCTGCACCAAGGGAACTCAAGGTGACTCTCTGGAAGCCCCTCAGTGGCAGCTGGTCAGTCTATCTTGTAGCTTCACCTTACTTAATTTAAGGGCAGTTTGAATAAGTTGTTGAAATGTCTTCTCACTTATTGTTTTTATCTCTCACATCCAAACCCATCCTTCTATCCTTTGCAATATGATGCTGGATCTAGAATTCTGGAAACTACATTTCTTCTTTGTCAGTTCAGTTCAGTTGAGTTGCTCAGTGTGTCCGACTCTTTGCGACCCCACGGACTGCAGCACACCAGGCTTTCCTGTCCATCACCAACTCCCAGAGCATGCTCAAACTCATGTCCATCAAGTCGGTGGTGCCATCCAACCATCTCACCCTCTGTCATCCCCTTCTCTTCCTGCCTTCAATCTTTCCCAGCATCAGGGTCTTTTCCAGTGAGTCAGTTCTTCACAGCAGGTGGCCAAAGTATTGGAGTTTCAGCTTCAGCAACAGTCCTTCCAATCAGGACTCCTTTAGGATGGACTGGTTGGGATCTCCTTGCTGTCAAGGGACCCTCAAGAGTCTTCTCCAGCACCACAGTTCAAAAGGATCAATTGCTCTCAGCTTTCTTTATAGTCCAACTTCACATCCATACATGCTACTGGAAAAACCATAGCTTTGACTAGACAGACCTTTGTTGGCAAAGTAATGTCTCTGCTTTTTAAAAAGCTGTCTAGGTTGTTCATACCTTTTCTTCTAGAGGAGCAAGCTTCTTAATTTCATTTCAGTTGCTACCTCTGTGACAACTCATCTTGCTTTTTTCTTTTCTTAGTTAACAACTTTATACATAGATAACAATTATATTTTCTCTGTTCTAGTAACTGGTATGATTTCCATCTCCTGACTGTACCTTGAATGATACAGATGTATATGAGCTGCAATTTTTCTGCTCTTTTCTTTATTGAAATTGGCAAGAAGACATTCACTCATGTCTCAGAATTTATATATGATTTGCAAAAAAAATCAAAACCAAGATGAGTTCACATCAAGCAATTTGTCAAAATAGGAAGAAAAGTAGAAGAAATAAATGAACAATAGAGTGGCATGTTTTGTCAGTATTTGATTTTCCCCCCACTCTCTATAACTGAGCAGTTGTTCACAGTGCTCCAATGTCTTTTTCTTAGCTCTAGAAGCCAATAAATCCCAAAATAACACCATTACAGTAAAACAAACTGCATAGCCCAAAGATAGATTTACTGGAATGATGTCAAGTGATTGTTTCCATAGTACTAAGTGCTTACCTTGGGGTTTTCTTAGAGCTGAGTTGTCAAAAGGTTGTTATTTTGGCTTGAGGAAAAGCTTAAAAGGATATTCTAGGGGAAGAGAGCACGGCTTAACAATTGCTTACTTCTGGGACTGCAGAGGGCAAAGGAAAAATAACTCAAGTACAAGCTATGAACAGTTTGTAGCCAAAGTTACCTCCAAGAGAAGAAACATTTAGCTGGTATGTCAAAGAAATAACCAGTACTAAGGCTTAAACCAAAGTTTGAATTTAAAAACCCTAGCTTAGATTGCTGAATATTGCTGAGAAATCTAGCTGCTTTAAATCTGTTTAGGATATCCCAGTTTGAAAGGAATGCTAATGCTAATGCTAAGTCGATTCAGTCGTATCCGTCTGTGTGCGACCCCATGGACAGCAGCCCACCAGTCTCCTCTGTCCACGGGGTTCTCCAGGCAAGAATACTGGAGTGGGTTGCCATTTCCTCCTCCAAAAAGGAATGGTCTGTGTTTTTTGTTTGAACACAGGGCATGCAGCGTCTTAGGTCCCCAGTGAAAGTGAAAGTGGCTCAGTTGTGCCTGACTCTTTGTGACCCCATGGACTATATAGTCTGTGGAATTCGCCAGGCCAGAATACTGAAGTGGGTAGCCTTTCCCTTCTCCACGGAATCTTCCCATCCCAGGGATCAAACCCAGGTCTCCCACATTGCAGGCGGATTCTTTACCAGCTGAGCCACCAGGGAAGCCCCTTAATTCCCCAGCCAGGGATTAAACCCGTGCCCGCTGTAGTGCAAGTCCCGAGTCTTAACTGCTGGACCGTCAGGGAAGTCCCTGCAAAGGGAAGCTCTTTAAGAGAACTACCTTACCAGCTGATCAGCAGTTTATGGCGTAATCTCCTTTGTTTTCCCTGAAATCTGGAACCTCCCTCCATCACAGAACTAGGTAACACAGATGTAGCTCAAGGCGGATTTATGGAAATAATTGTATGTTTTGTACATCTGCACTGAGCCAACTATCATCCATTTCAGAGAAATTACTCCCTTGTACCTTCTTTATTTAAAATGCATTTCATTATTAATAATATATGTGTGTATTAGTTGCTCAGTCGTGTCCTACTCTTCATGATACCATGGATTATAGCCCACCAGGCTCCTCTGTCCATGGGATTCTCCGGGCAAGAATACTGGAGTGGGTTGCCATTTCCTTCTCTAGTATTAATAATATATGAAAGCAGCCAAATAGTCTTAAACCTTTTTTGAGGACTGTAACTACAACATGTGCAAACTTCCCCATCACCCGCACTTTTCTCTTTCCCAATCACCACACCAAAGATATTTCAGTCAAATGGCACTGCCTATCTAAAGCACTTAACTTCTGATCTCTTACTACAGTCTTAACATCAGTAAACCTCTATTCTAATTTTTGTCTTGCCTCATTCACAGAGGTCTTAATAATTCTCTCTCTCTCTCTTTTAATGTAAATTACCTCCCAAAACACCATCATTTTCTGTACATGACAATGTAATTCATGTGACCACCGTAACATAAAAGTGGGAAGACAAAGGGATCTGTATGTTGTAAGGTATCTGAAGTTTACTTAAAGTGCTAAAATACTGGCTCTGAGTATACTATAAATGGTTAGCTATGTATGTATATTATAATTCCTAGAGCACACATACACACACACACAAACACACACAAAGAGATATAGCCTAATGACTATAGATAAATTAAAATGAAATATTGAAGCATATTCAAATAATCTAAAGGAACACAGACAGCAACAGTCAGGTGGGGAACAGAGGGACAAAAAATGAAGGGGACAAACAGAAAACAAATAATAATGAAGTGGTTGACCTTAATCTAACCATACGATAGTTACATTAAATGTAAATGGTTTAAACACAATAGATAAAGACAGATATAGAATGGTCAGCAAGTAACCAAAATACTTTGAAGAAACTCACTTCAAATATAATTACATAAGTAGGTTAAAGCAAGAGGATGGGAAAAGATATCTCATATGAACACTGATCAAAAGAAATAGGGAGTGACTGTACTACAATAAGACAAAGTAGACTTCATAGCACAGAAAATCACCAAGGATAAAAGGAGACATTACAGGTTGCTAGGGCTTCTCAGGTGGTGCTAGTGGTAGAGAACCCGCTGCCCAAGACCCAGGTTGGATCCCTGAATCGGAAAGATCCCCTGAAAAAGGAAAAGATAACCCACTCCAGTATTCTTGCCTGGAGAATGCCATGAACAGAGGAGTCTGGTATGCTGTAGTCCATAGGGATTGCACAGAGTCGGACGTGACTGAAGTGACTTAGCACGCATACAGGTTGATAGAAGAGTTAATTCACCAAGACATAACAATCCTAAACGTGATTGCACCCAACGACAGAGCTTCAAAATGCACAAGCAAAAGTTGGCAGTACTGAAAGGAGAAAGAGACATCTACAGTTATAGTAGGAGACTTCAACATTCCTTTTTGTAACAGACAGAACTAACAGACAGAAAATCAGCAAGAATATAGTACCTTGAGTACATCCTTTTGACCTATTTAATCCCAAGCATATTTCTGCCCTTTTTTCTTTGATTTTCTCAACTCACTCCTGCTCTCCATTTCTTTCATTTCCTAGCTTGATACTAAACTTATTTGTGTTTTTCACTTTTGTCTTTTTTACATCCATTTCCAGTTGGTTACAAAAGCAAAAGTAGGGATAATGAAAGTTTAAAGGGCACAGTGAGTGTCTAGCTAAAAGAGTTTGCAACAGCCACTGGGAACTGCTAGTTTACTCTGAAGCTTCCCTTTCTTCTTTTGAATAATTCACAAAGTAGTCATACAGCCTGCTCTTATCATCTGTAACTGAGAGCTACATTATGGTCTAGAAAAGCAATGTGTCTTAAATTTTCTGCCTCACTATTTTTTATTCCTGTTAGAACAGTTAAGTAGTTGCTTTGGTTAGTATGGTATCCAGTCAAACTTCACCAACCATTTACAAAGCAGATTTTGTAAAACACTGATTTTTTTTTTCATCTTTACTTACAGAAATTAACTTTAATAAAGCAAAGAAAGCAAAATTACACTGTGTATAACAGTGCAAACAACTTACACTAAATATCAGTCTTTACTGGTAGGCACTAATTTTTAGTTAACATGAGTTAAATAATAGTGCATTCCCAGTGTTTATTTCAATGATTTGGCAAAAATAAATTCTCATTTTTTAAATAAACAATTGAACACAGTAACAAAGCCTTTTCTTTAATTTTGTTACTTTTCATCTTTATTTTCCTTTACCTCTTAGAAATTTTCTTACCTGAATTTTTTTTTTCCTATACTAGAAGAAAACTATAGGCTGCAGTAAGAGACAGTACTTTAAACATTGTTATGAATATTTTAAAACATATGTCCTTCAGAGTAAAGAAAGTTCACATACATAGACTCTGCCTTGTTTGGAAATAATAATAATCATTTATTGAGCACTTATTACATGTTAAAAATGTGTCTTTATTTACCTTATTGCATTTTATCATACTGTAAGCATTTCAGAGGAAAAATTAAAAGTTTATATCTTTCCTAAAGGTATATAGCTGGAATTAAATTTGATAAGCATAAATATACAATTTACATAGAATATTTTAAATATATTCATTGAAAAGATATTTTAATAATGCAAATTGCCAAGAATAAATTTAACATGTGAAGATTTCTGTCCTTTACTGTTTGTGATAGAAAATTAGTCCAAAAATAGTTGTCTCTCAACTTACAACCCTTATATGTGGATAAGCAATGGTTTCCTTTATAATTCTTTGCTAGTTCAATGAAAAAAATAAATAAACTTGTTCCATAATGTAACTTTATTGAAGAGCATCAATCCTGGATAATTTATTCTTTGCCTATGTGAGTTAAGATAATAACAATAATTACTATTTATTGAATATTTATGATGTGCCAGTCATTGTGCCTAATCCTTCACATACATAGTCTTATATAAGTTTCACAGCCACCACAACCCTGTGTGGCAGGTATTTTATTTCTACTTTACAGTAGAGGAAATTGAGTCTCAGAGAGAATTAGTAAATTGCTCAAGGTTATACAACAATGTATTGCTGAGGTCCCAGTCACTGCTTTTAATAATTTCAGGAGGACTATTGTGTGACTAAGTGCCAAACACAAATACCAAAACATCTGAGTAAAAAGTGGGGAAAAAAATCAATCATTAATTACTGGTTACCAGGTATCATATTAGACTTCCAGTTGTTTTACTGTATTTAACCAAGGTCATTATTGAATTCTGTTAATTTAATTTCTTGTGTGGCTAAAAAGCCAAGGAAAATTGGTTAAGTTCTGTCAACTCTAAGGTTTCTGTATCATTTGGAAGCATGTAACTCTTATACTAAAAGGTTTCTTAAAAATCACAACTGTATGGTTAAATGGCAATCACACCCACACATATGTCCAAAAAAATATGGTAATAAGGGAACAGAAATAATTGTAGTAATAATGAAAGTACAGTAATTAAATATTAGGGTAGTAATGTTGGAATTGAAAGTTGTGGAAGTTGAAATGAAATTTCTCTCCTCAATTAAGAAGTAATATCTTTATATTACCTTAAAATACTAGGGGAAAAGCAATTTCACAAAGACTCCCTTCCTATTAGCAGACTATTCTGGAGAATCTTAGTAAGTTTTTGCAGATGATTGCTTAATTTTTTGTTGTTTACTTTAGATTTTTAACACAAGAAGAATTCTCTAGGCCTTAAGTAGTTTACTATAATGGACAAGAATTTCTGTAGGAAGATAATTTAGAAAAGAAGTAAATAATTTAAATTTAAAAGCCTGTATGAATGGATCTTTGTGACTCAGTATTTAGAATATTCTTTTAGTAATCTAGAAATTGTAATATGTTGTCCAAAAATCCTTATCTCTTTTTTGTTGTCTTTCTAATTAATATTAAAAAAGAATATGTAATGACAGTTGAAAATATTTCACACCTAAGGAAGATATCTTATTGAAAGGAATAAGTCAGAGATATGATACAAATAAAATCGACATTATTGAAGCCACAATTGTAAATATTTTTGTTTTCATAGGCATCTTTCTTCCAAAGATCCAATGGCTATATCTTCCCCCCTCTCCCAAACAAAGACACACACATGGAGTTCTGATGGATTCTGCATTAGTTAGAAAATCCTTTGGGCTGCAAGTAACAGAAATCACAGAAACAGTAGTTAAACGCATAAGGATTTGTTTTCTCTCATAAAATGACTAGATTCAGCAGGTAAATGATATCAGGACTGGGTATCTGAAATATCTGTCTTTTCCTCATGATTGAAAGGTGGATGTTTTAACTCCAGTTGTTCCATCTACTTTCACTGGAGAAGTGGGAAAGGGGTAGTTCCCTGTATTTGTCTCTTTTATCAAGAAATCCAAAGCATTTCCATCAACTGCTACATGTTTCCAGTTATATTTAATTTGCCACCACTAGCTGCAAGGGAGATTTACAGAGTAGACCCTACATGGAAACAGGTAAAAAGAAAGGTTTGGAGAATGAGTGTTTGGTAAGCCAGCTAATAATGTCTACTGTAGATGCCCTTGACAATTTATAAATAGAGCAGAAAACAGTATGGGGAAGACTTTAAAGAATGATCAATACACATGGTAAAAATTTATTATTGACTTCTTTCTCTCTCTCTCTTTAGTCGCTAAGTCGTGTCTGACTCTTGCGACCCCATGGACTGTAGCCTGCCAGGCTCCTCTGTCCGTGGGATTCTCCAGGCAAGAATACTGGAGTGGGTTGCCGTTTCCTTCTCCACTTCTACTTCACCCTATACACAAATATGAATTCTAGTGGAATGTGAGTATAAATGTGAAAGGTAAAAAGTATGTCTTCTGTAATAAAACATAGGATAATATCTTCATGATGTATGTAGGCAAAGATTTCTTAGATATAATACAAAAAGCACTCACCCTGAAGGGAAGAATATAGTCACTGGATGACTAAAATCTATATCTAAAATCAAGAACTTCTGTTCATCTAGCATACTGTTCAGAGAATGAATAGGGAAGCCGTAGAGCTATGTTGTTTACAGTTTCTGACCATTGTAAATAGTTGTTCCTGAACATTCTTATACATGTCTTTTGGGAAACAAAAGTGAGCATTTGTACTTGGAGAAGAATCTGTGGAGCTTAGGATGTGCATATGTTTAGCTTTAGTAGACTCTGTTGAAACCTGACCTTCCTCCATGACTTCCTAAGAAGAATCATGCATTCAGTCATGGATGGTTAATGCCCTGACTGATCTTTATGGGTTGGTAGAAACACCATTTGGGAGAGAAGGCTTGGCCACACAATGTGACATCAGCCCACAGTGGGTGTTTTCGTTTCTTCTTGCTGCTGTAACAAATCACCCCAAACTTAGTGACTTACAACAAACTCCTAATGAATGCCCTAAGTTCCAGACACACTCTTCTCTGTATCATGTGAAGTTGCAACCCTAGCTTCTTATGGAATTTGGGATCAACGCTGATGACCAGTAAGTTCTTTCTTTTGCATTATGATACACTCCCATGAAGACCCCAAAGCAATCAAATGGTAGGCATGACTTCCAGTTCAGTGGAGTTCCTACTCTCCTATCATAGAAGCTTTCTCCATGGAACTAGAGCCTCTGATCTAACAGAGCCTAAAGTGTCCTGGACTTCTGTAGGAACACATTCTACAAGTGGATTACTGGATGTGATGGTGAAAGATCCCAATCCTATTTCCATCCCTTGGTTTCCTGGTTCCATTTCATGTATTCTATGTACTGAGGGACAATGTGTCAGCTATTAGTTCAGCACATATATCACATCTTAGAGAATGGTGCCCCAATCCTATGGTGTACTGTCCCTGAATTGTCGCTTTAGCCATTCTGTTGCCATTCAATAGCCATTCTATTGTCACAGGCCATTCTATTGTTCTTTTAAGCTGGTTGCTTCTAGGTGATGAGGCATATGTAAGACCAGTAGATTCTTTGGCCTCCTTGTTCTACTTCCTTTGATCTTAGGCAGTGTTGAGTCATGAGTTTACCATGTCAATAAACAAATCCATATCTGGAAGAGATGTCAATTCTTCAAGGATAGATCATTGTGCCATTTTAAATTCTTCAAGAAGCAGATGCCAAGATAGGATTCAGTTAAGTTCAGCTCAGTCGTTCAGTCGTGTCTGACTCTTTGCGATCCCATGAACTGCAGCACGCCAGGCCTCTCTGTCCATCACCAGTTTCTGGAGTCCACCCAAACCCACGTCCATCGAGTCGGTGATGCTATCCAACCATCTCATCCTCTGTCGTCCCCTTCTCCTCCTGCCCTCAATCTTTCCCAGTATCAGGGTCTTTTCCAATGAGTCAGCTCTTCACATCAGGTGACCCAAAGTATTGGAGTTTCAGCTTCAACATCAGTCCTTCCAATGAACATCCAGGACTGATCTCCTTTAGGATGGACTGGTTGGATCTCCTTGCAGTCCAAGGGACTCTCAAGAGTCTTCTCCAGCACCACAGTTCAAAAGCATCAATTCTTCGGTGCTCAGCTTTCTTTATAGTGCAACTCTCACATCCATACATGACCACTGGAAAAACCATAGCCTTGACTAGAGGGACCTTTGTTGGCAAAGTAATGTCTCTGCTTTTTAATAAGCTGTCTAGGTTGGTCATAACTTTCCTTCCAAGGAGTAAGTGTCTTTTAATTCCATGGCTGCAGTCACCATCTGCAGTGATTTTGGAGCCCAGAAAAATAAAGTCAGCCACTGTTTCCACTGTTTACCCATCTATTTGCCATGAAGTGATGGGACCAGATGCCATGATCTTAGTTTTCTGAATGTTGAGCTTTAAGCCAACTTTTTCACTCTCCTCTTTCACTCTCATCAAGAGGCTCTTTAGTTCTTCTTCACTTTCTGCCATAAGGGTGGTGTTAGACACCAGGAATTTATTGGAGGAAACATCTGTGAAGAATATGGTGGGAGAGAGCAGAAATAGAAGGGAGAACCTTCAGACTACAAAGCAGGTGGTCTGACACCCAGAATAAGACGAAGGGGAGGAAAGACTGGGTAGAGAAAGGTTCAAACTGCAGTGCAGTTCATATAAAATCTTGACCTAGTTGATAGTGAGTTCCCAAGTAAAGATTTCCCATTGGAAGAATCATCTGGCTTTAGTACCTCTGAAGAAGTGAAAGTTGCTCAGTTGTATTCAACTCTTTTCAACCCCATGGACTATAGCCCGCCAGGCTCCTCTGTCCATGGAATTCTGCAGGCAAGAATAATGGAGTGGGTAGCCATTCCCTGTTCCAGGGGATCTTCCCAACCCAGGAATTGAACCTAGGTCTCCTACACTGCAGGCAGATTCTTTACCATCTGAGCCACCAGGGAAAGCCAAGAATACTGGAGTGGGTAGCCATTCCCTTCTCCAGGGAATCTTCACAACCCAGGGATTGAACCAGGGTCTGCTGAATTGCAGGTGGATTCTTTACCATCTGAGCTACCAGGGAAGCTCCTTGGTACCTCTACTAGCTCAGTAATTGGCTGGGACAGAAACATGGACTTAGTGTAAACATGTGAATTGAAAGTTGTGGAGGTTTAAGGCTGACAATCAACTATGCTCCCTACAGAAGTTTCTCTTGAAGGTACACCAGATGTGTGTATTCTCAGGGTTGCTACACTGCATTTTTCAGGGTGGAAGGGGTCCTGTGAAAACAAGCTGCCACCAGATAATCTTCTCTTGGAATGGTGCCATATCAAGGGGTCAGTATTGGTTTTTCCTGCTGGAAGGTTAGCCATTTAGCAGTACAAGTAGCCAAATCAGCCTTGACGAAAAGGAGCCGATGTATAACCATTTTACTAGTTATGTATAGTTCACCTGAGGCGAGGCTGGATCTTTAAACAGAACTCAATTAAGGCTTATGGATGGGACTTTCCAGCGGTGCACTTCCACTGTGGAGGTAAGTTCAATTCCTGGTCGCAGAACTAAGAGCCCGCATGCCATTTGGTGTGGACAAAAAAAAAAAAGGGCTTATGGATAACAGAACAGAAGGGTGTCACACAGTGAGAAATGCAGCTTGCATAGTTTCTATTCCAAATACCATAGGGCATCTGCTTGCCTAGATCTTGCAGGCCTCCTGTGGTTAGTACTCTCGCATAGTAACAAGAAATAACCTTCCACTGATCTACTTCCTCAAAGTCCAGACCCAAAGGAGCAAGGCACAGAGAAAGATGTGTGTGTGTGTGTGTGTGTGTGCGCGCGCGCGCGCACGCATGCATGTATGGGGTCAGGGGGTGATGATGGGATGTTCCAGATTATCTTGGTAGCCCTCTTGCTGGAATGAGAAGGCTCCATGACATATTGTTAAATGGGGAAAAGAAAAGATTTTTAAAGAGAGATTTATTCATTCAGTAAATATTTACTGAGTACCTACTATGTGCCAGGCATTGCTACATGCTGGGCTACAGTGGTGGATAAGTCTAACATGGGTCCTTTTTATATGCAGGTAATACTCAAACAGGAATTCAGCATAATCTCATTACTTATAATGTATATTTTTATATTCACACAAGTGTGTATCCTACTGTTTACTCATTTTCCTATTTAGCACCTCCAAGATGACTTATTTATTTAAACAAACACTTTGTATGGGGCTTAATTAAGTACCAGCCCTGTCCTAAGCATTTTATAAATATTAACTCATTTAGGCTTTATAACATTATCAGGTAGGTATTATTATAATCGGGCTCTGCTCAGTGATAAAGAATTCACCTGCAATGCAGGAGATGTGGGTTCGATTCCTGGGTCAGGGATATGCCCTGGAGAAGAAAATGGCAACCCACTCCAGTATTCTTGCCTGAAAAATCCCATGGACAGAGGAGCCTGGTGGGCTACAGTCCATGGGGTTGCAAAAGAGTCGAACACGACTTAGCGACTAAAACAACAACATTATTATTATCACCCATGTTTTACAGATGAAGAAACTGGGGGATAGAAAGGTTGGTAATTTGTCCACGTTTTCACAGTTAGTAAGAAGTAGATCTGGAAAGTAACTCTAGGCAGTTTGGCCCCAGAGTTCATGCTCTTAACCACTACTCTAAATTCCTGACACTGGGAAACATTCTGCCTATCCCCTATCTTTAGGCATGGGACCAAACACCATGATCTTAGCCCATAGCCTCAAGCATACAATACAGACACATAGACATAGATGAAACACACGCTGCGGCCCTGGGCATGTGCTGTGTACTTAGTCGCTCAGTCACATCCAACTCTGTGACCCTTTGAACTGAGGGTCGCCAGGCTCCTCTGTCCATGGGATTTCCCAGGCAAGAATACGGAACTGGGTTGCCGTATCCTTCTCCAGGGGATCTTCCAGAACCAAGGATCAAACCAGCGTCTCCCGTGTCTCTTGCGTTGCAGGCGGATTCTTTACCTGCTGAGCCACTGGGGAAGGCCTGAGCGTAGGACCGGGTGTAAACAGCAGCAGCAAAGGTCTTTTGGCTGGTATATTACATTTATTTATTGCTGGTTCACACATACAAGATCATTAAAACAAAGGGAAAAAAATCAAATGGGTGGAGGCAGAGTTGGGTGAGATAATAGGTGTTTACATCAAAAACCTAGGCTGAGGGAGAAGCTGCAAATCAGTGCAAAACTGAGGTCTGAGGTTCTGGAAACCATGGCAAAAGGCAAAGAATGAAGTGTTAGAGTTTTTGTTGCCTGATTGAAGGAAGATCCTTAACAGTAGCAAGAACCCTAGCTTCACAATATTTTAATGTGTGGGTTTTACTGTTATTGTTTCTTTGGCTTAAGGGGTTACCTAATAACTTTATATTAATGATCTACTGGATTTCTGATTGTAGCATTTTGCTGTGGTGAGTCTGTTTTTTTTTTTTTTTTTCTGTTTTTTATTTTTACTCCCCCCACCCCATATGTCATAGCTCTGCTGTGTCACTTGAAATTGTATTTCATTATTCCAACCAGTATGATAACAATATTTATTGAATTTAACACCTGCTGTATACTGAACACAGGTGGAGGTTAGGAGAGGAAGATTTATAGAAGACAAGGTTTGTCTCTAAAGAAGCTTGTAATCCAATGAAGAGTTAAGTAAGCACATTCTCAGGAAGAACTCAAACATAGGTTTTGAAAGAAAGATACCCCAAATAAAAATGAATATTGAGTAATTCCAATTATCCAAGGAGCATGAAATAGGCAGAGGTCAGTCTTGCTAGACTTTCTCCAGAAGGTGAGTTTTTTTTTTTTTAATGTTTATTTATTTATTTAGCTGTGCCAGGTCTTACTTGCCCTATGTGGGAGCTTTCATTGCAGCACGTGGGATCTAGTTCCCCAACCAGGGATCGAACCTGTGCCCCCTGCTTTGGGAGCACAGAGTCTTAACCACTGGACCACCAGGGAAGTCCCCAGGAGGTGCACTTTGACGTTGGATTTATACTGAAGTTCTTGAACTGTCAGGGTCTTGACCTGTCCAGAGCTAGTTACAGAAGCCAGGAGGGAAGCAAGTGTAGGGAAGGGTAAAGACAGTGAGGTTTTTGAAGAATGATACCAGGAAGCTAGAAAAGAAAGGAGCACTGCCCTGCGTTCCCTGGGGGACCCCGTCAGGAAGAGGGCGGATGGAGCTCACTGGAGGCCTGCCTCATTTTATGCAATAGACAGGTATTTTGGAAATATAAAGCAACACTCAAAAACTGTTGAGTATCTCTTATGTGTCAGGCATTGCTTTAACCTTCATATCTACTCTGTAAGTGAAAGTCGCTCAGTTGTGTCGGACTCTTCGCGACCCCATGGACTATACAGTCCATGGAATTCTCTAGGCCAGAATACTGGAGTGGGTAGCCTTTCTCTTCTCCAGGGGATCTTCCCAACCCAGGGATTGAACCCAGGTATCCCGCATTGCAGGCAGATTCTTTACCATCTGAGCCACCAGGGAAGCCCCTACTCTGAAAGAGGACATTAATTTTTCTATTTTGCATATAAGGCAAAAGGCTCAGCAATGAGGTTAAGTGGCCTACGTGTCCAGTGTCATCTAACCATTAAAGGGTAAAACCTCGAATGTCTGTGGGTTGATTTGACCACGAAGCCCAAGCTTTTGGTGTCACACAAATTTTCTAAGTGGAATGTTTAAGATACACTTGAGGTAATAACTATTTATTAGGTGCATTTATCCACATAAATGCAGAGGTCTAGACTAGAGGGTAAGGATTCTCTTAACTCATCACGTGAGTGATGGTATTTTATTTCTTTAAACCTGCATCATTCTGCCTTATTTACATAAGATAATGACACCAAAAATATCTTCAATTTTTGGGTCACTCCGTCCGTTAAGCAGATAATCTCGCAAAGCAATGCCATGGTCAAAGCAGCCTATCCGGGGAGACACTGAAATTTCCCCAAAGCCCAGACTGCAGAGACCGGGGAAAGTGTTAACTTGTATCCACACTAAAAGGAGGCTTGTTCAAGAACTAAAAGAGGAGCTATTTGAGCTAGACGAAGGCAGGTTCCGCGACCAGGGAACTGGGTGGAGGCAGGGCAGGGCGGTGAGCGGCCCCCGGCCCGCGGGTGTGTGGAGGCAGGGCGGTGAGCGGTGAGCGGCCCCGGCCCGCGGGAGTGTGGAGGCAGGGCAGGGCGGTGAGCAGTGACCGGCCCCCGGCCCGCGGGTGTGTGGAGGCAGGGCGGTGAGCGGTGAGCGTTGAGCGGCCCCCCGGCCCGCGGGTGTGTGGAGGCAGGGCGGTGAGCGGTGAGCGGTGAGCGGCCCCCGACCCGCGGTCCACCCCGTCTCCCAGCCCCCGCCCCGCGGGTGCGGCCCGAGCGCCGGGGCCGCGGCGGAGTGTGCGCACGCGCGCCGAGCCGCGCCGGCTACGCCGCAGACCCGCCGCGGCGTCACGGTTACCCCGGTTCTCAGCCCCTCCTTTCCGCGGCGCTCGAGGGACCATGGCCGATCCTCGCGTGAGGCAGATCAAGATCAAAACCGGCGTGGTGAAGCGGTAAGGAGCCCCGTGAGCTTCTAGCGCTCTCGACAAACTTCTGAGGCCTCACTCTCCCCGGCCAGCGTCCCCGCGGCTCGCCCCGGAGCCTGTAGGATGCTATGTAACCATCCTGGGTAGACCAGTCTTGTAATTCGTCGTTATTCCACCCGTGGTTAGACACTGGAGTGCTTGTGAGAACTTTATTGTTCAGACCCCAAAAGATCAAACTTCCAAGAGAAAAGATGAACAGCCTTCTGAAGAAGCAGGTTATTTGGCAGTAAATCTGTCTAATCCTAGCTCTCTGGCTTCTTCCTTTTGCACACGTTTCCTCCCTGTGTTGATATTTTCACCAGAGGAATGACAAGGCAAAGGGGAGAATGGATTCACTTAAGAAGCTGTTGCCTCTGAGGCTTATTAGTAGAGCCTTACACTGTGCTTTCCTAGAAGCTGTCATTGTTAAGGCAGTAAGGAGACAAGGATGAGTAGTAGTGAAGTGGACAGCTTTTCTGAAGTGAGACTGCTTGGGTTCCAATCTTGATTCTGCCATGTTATGTACTGTTGAATACATTACATCTGCCTCAGTTTCCCCCTTTGTGAAATGGAGTAACAGCCTCATGCAGTTGTTGCAGCACCTGCTGTTCTGTTTAACAGTATGTGGAAACTACTAGTACATGTTAACTAATACTATGATTTGTTTTCCTATTTTACAAATGAGAAACTGAGCTTTGAAGTTGAAATAGAAAAAGTAAACTTGTTACGGGTCATTCCTAGTTAGTGGCAGAGCAGGGAAAGAACTAAGGTTTCTAACCTACAGTCTTTTAAGTTACAGTGCGCCACCCCAAGGGTATTTTTTTAATGTGGGATAATAGAGTTGAGATGGGTAATTGAAAACATAATTTGCGCTGTTATTCAGAGTTCTGTTGTTCACTTTTGTTATGCTTACTTTGGTTATGTCATTTTCATAAATCTATTTGGCAAAATGATTTTCCAAATATATCCAAAAGGACATGAAGAAGAGTGCTTTAGACGGAAAGTCATGAGAAATGACTTCTTTTTTATTGAGGTATAGTTGATTTACAGTATTAATTTCAGGTATATAACATAGTGATTCAGAATTTTATTATTTATTCTCCATTTAAAGTTGTTATATTGACTACATTCCCTGTGCTATCCATTCCCCTACCCAACTGGTAGGCACCAGTTTGCTCTGTGAGTCAGTTCCTGATTTGTCATGTTCATTAGTGTGTTTTATTTTTTAGATTCCACATTTTATGATAACATATAGTATGTCTTTCTCTGTCTGACTTACTTCACTGATCATAATGCCCTCCAGGCCCATCTATATTGTTGCAAAGAGCAGAATTCCATTCTTTTTTATGGCTGAGTAGTAGTCTGTGGTGTCTGTGTGTGATGTTTTCTGTATCCGTTCATCAGTTGATGGATACTCAGGTTGCTTCCGTAGCTTTGCTTTTGTAAACAATGCTGCTGTGAACACTGGGGTGCATGTATCTTTTCAAATTTGGTGTTTTCATTTTCTTCAGATAAATACCCCGGAGTGGAATTGCTGGATCACATGGTGGTTCTATTTTTAGCTTTTTGAGGAACCTTGATGCTGTTTACCATAATGGCTGCGCCAATTTCCATTCCTACCAACAGTGTACAAGGGTTCCCTTTTCTCCACATCCTCACCAACATTTGTTATTTTGGGGAGACACACTCATTTGGGACATCCCAGGTGGTGCAATGGTAAAGAATCTGCTTGCCATTGCAGGAGACACAAGAGATGTGAGTTAGATCTCTTGGTAGGAAAGATTCCCTGGAGTAGAAAAGGGCAACGCACTCCAGTATTTTTGCCTGGAAAATTCCATGGACAGAGGAGCCTGGCGGGCTACAGTCCCTAGGGTTGGAAAGAGAGGACATGACTGGGCACAGCAACAACAAACAACACTTATTTGCATAATTAAGTTTCTAGGCTTTCAAAAATTCCTAAGTACTTATAGATACTGCTTGGAAATAAAGTTTTGTTTTCATTTTATTTCAATAATAGAGCATTATCAAAGTTTAATTTTGATTCTTTATACTTACATACATTTATCATTTTAATGAAATCTCTTCATAATTTACTGTAATATCTCAAATTGCTTATAAATTAATCAAATGCCCACTGTACATTTTTTCATGGCTGTTCTGTTGGCATTTTGGTTTGAGTTTGTATGTACTGAAATGGGATATGGTTAAAAAAGCCTTAAAATTTGTATTTTAGCTTTTTATTAACCATATTTTGCCTTGGTAGATAACTCGCAACCTGTAAACATTGTTCGCTATTCTCTCTTCTGTTACTTTTTCCTGAAAATTATTTTATTTTGACTCCTTCCAACATCTGCCTTAGTATGCTGTTTTTTAGAATTCTACGTTTTACTTCAGCAAAGGAAAGAGAATAGATGAGGCATATGTGGCAACACATTAGTAATTGTTGGAGGTGAATGGTCATTCGTCTTCATTATATTCTTCTCTATATAAGTTAAACATCTTTTATTATAAAAAGATGCATTTTTTCTCCTCTCCAAATTTAGTTTCAGAGACTTCTCAATTAGTTTCATGATTCAGACATGTTCTTGGTTTTATGAACTCCCGTTCATAAAAGCACTGGTTTTAGAAAGCAGTCATCTAAAATTTCTGGTCTCAGCACCTTTTTTCTAGTCAAGATGTTCATTTCCCATAGCCTCGTTTATCTTCAGAAGTAACAACTTTTATTTGGAAAAAGAGATTTATAGGTCATTCAAGCCCTGGATTCCTTCAGTTTTCTTTCCAGGAATTGAAAGCCACGTAGAAATATATTCTAGGTATTATCCTAGAGTTCAGTTTGGGTAGGCTGTACTAGGGAGGGTGAATTCTTAGAGTTTAGTGTCTCATCAGATCTGCTAAAATTCTTCAGGTGATCTAGGAATTCCCTGTAGTGGGCTTGAGTTTAGAAAGAAATCTGAGCAGGCAGATGGAGTGTTACTGGAGTATGGAAACAGGCAATAAATAGATGGTGGTATTTGGCAACAGAGATCAAACAGTGAGTGGAAAGATGCACTTTTCAGCATGTTGGCAAAACAGTGATTTCAGACTGTAAGGTAAGAAGCCTCAACAGTGCTCTAGTCATAGAGAAACTTTGTTACCTCACATTGTAACAAAGGCAAAGGATCTGATTTCCAGAAATAGATTTCAAGAGAAGAGGTTAGATTCCTAGAAATAGGAGAGTCCAGTTACTAGGAAAGGGTTGTTAAACAGCATTGATTCTGACTTGGTTCTGAGTTTCTCACTCATAGGACTTGTCAAATATCTCTTTCCCAACATGATTGTTCTCTCAGGAATAATTCTGAGAACTGTAGAGATACATGTGTACTTGGAGTGAGTAATTATACTAAGTTACTTCAAGAAGCAGCCTGTGTTCGCATGTGATTCATTGTTAGTGGGTACTGGTTGGTAGGTTTGGCTCTGGCAGGCTCTTTTTAAAAATTTGAATCCATGTTCTAGATTGCTAGGCCTACTTATCTGTGACTGGGTCACAGCTAATCTGGCACTCCTGGCAAGGAGTTACCAAATATGACTCCCGATTTCTTCTTTTCCAGTGCAGAACTGTACATCTTTTCTTCCCCCTGCCTTCCCCCTAGTGTCTCACTGGCATCAGTTGTAGGGTTTACTTGGGACTGAAGGGTTTTCAGGATGTGGAACCTACAGTGTTGAAGTTGGGAAAGTCTCAAGCAAACCAGGATGATTTGTATTAGTATTTATATACCTAGCAAACATAGCACTGTTTTCTGTGTGCTGTGATTATTTGGAGACTATTTGATGATGGTACAACTGTGAATTAAATGTTGTACTTTACTTAAAATTTAAATGCATCCTGTAAACATGAAGTTTTGCCGTAGTAGCTTTTTTTCTGTATTAAATTATTGGTGATTTAGAAAATAATTTTCTCTGAAGTAGAAGATATGGCATTGTTTTTTTTTCTTCTGGTTTTATTGAGATAATTTTTTTAAATTGATTTTTATTAGAATATAGTTGCTTCACTATGTTGTGTTAGTTTCTGCTGTACTTCAAAGTGAATCAGCTATACATGTACCCCCTCTCTTTGGATTTCCTTCCCATTTAGGTCACCACAGAGCATTGAGTCGCATCCCCTGTGCTGTATAATATGTTCTAGTTAGTTGTCTATTTTATGCATAGTATCAATAGTGTATATATGTCAATCCCAGTCTCCCAATTCTTCCCACCTCCCCCTTTCCCCCTTGGTAGCCATGACTCATTATTAATATTTTATAACTGAAAGTTTGTACCTCTTAATCTCCCTCACTTATTTCCCTCCCCCTATATGCCTCCCCTTGGGCAACCACCTGTTTATTCTGTGTTTGATTCTGTTTCTGTTTAGTTATATTTGTTCATTTGTTTTGTTTTTTAGATCCCAGATATAAGTGAAATCATACAGTATTTGTTTTCTTCTATCTTGACTTATTTCACTTGGCATAATACTCTCTAAGTCCATCCATGTTGTCACAACTGGCAAGATTTCATTCTCTTTGTGGCTAATATTCCATTGTATGTGTGTATTGTATTTATCAGTCACATTTTCTTTATCCATTCCTCTGTTCATGGACTCAGTGGAAATGAGCTTGAGCAAACTCTAGGAGATAGTGGAGGAAAGAGGAACCTGGCATGCTTCAGTCCATGGTGTCGCAAAGAGTCAGATACAAGTTAGTGACTGAACAACAGTAACAACAGCAACAACAAATTCGTGGGCACTTGGGTTACTTCCCAATCTTGGCTGTTGCAAATGCTGCAAGGGACGTAGGAATGTATGTATCTTTGCATTAGTATTTTTGGGTTTTTTTGGATAAATACTCAAGAGTGGAATCACTGGATCATATGGTGGTTTTAATTTTTTGAGGAATCCCATACTGTTGCCCATACTGGCTGCACCAACTTACATTTCCATCAGCAGTACACAGGGGTTCCTTTTCTCCACATCCATTGTTTTCTTTTTGATAATAGCCATTCTGACAGGTGTGAGGTGATATCTCACTGTGGTTTTAACTTGCATTTCCCTGATGATGAGTGTTGTTGAGCATCTTTTCATGTCGCTGTTGGCCATCTGTGTATCTCCTTTGGAAAAATGTCTATTCAGGTCTTCTACCCATTTTTCTTTTTTTTTAATTGGGTTTTCTTTATTTTTATCTTGAGTTATGTGAGTTTTTTTGTATAGTTTGGTTGTTAATCCTTTCTTTGTCAGAAATATGTTTTTAGATAGCTTCTACAGTTCAGTAGGTGACTTTCCCCTTTTGTTGGTAGTTTGCTTTGTTGTGCAAAATATGTTTAGTTTGATTAGTCCCATTTGTTTATTTTTGTTTTTGTTTCCCTTGCCTGAGGAGAGAGTTCCAGAAAGATATTGTTAAGAATGATGTGAAAGAGTATAGTGCCTATTTTTTCTTCTAGAAGTTTTATGATTTCAGGTACTACTTTTAAGTCTTATTTTTGTATATGGTATGAGAAAGTAGTCCAATTTGATTCTTCTGCATATAGCTGTCCAGTTTTCTCAATACCATTTATTAAAGATACTCTTTGCCCCATTTTTCACTAAAGCAGAAGAAAAAATAGCATTTATGTTTTAAATGCTGATATGTTATTTCAGCTAAATGACATCTACGATATGTTTCCAAGTATGATTTCTGTTTATAAATAAGGGTGTTTTTAAAAAAGCTGTGTTTATGGTAAATTCAAGAAATTCTTCTGCAAGACCATAATGTTTTCATTCATTTAACATAAAAGGTTATTTAATAACTTTAAGTCAACTTATTTTTCAATAAAGCTTGCTAAAAATGCCCATTGGTGAGTGAATTAATTGATTAAAAATGCTTTCTGAAATGTATCTTTTTATAACCATTTTAGGTTGGTAATGGCTTAGAATCCAGTGTGAACAAAGAATGTTAGGGCATTGGAAATAGCTCTGACGTTGGCCCATAGTTTTTCTCTGATTAAATGAAAGTGACACCAGTAGATTAGAATGAGACTAGGACAATTCACACTGCAATTGTGTTAGTTTAACTTTAACAATCTTTTAACACTCTTGTTTAAATGTAGCTGACATACCATAATTACAAATCTACAAGCCTTGATTATAGAATTTTACATCATGAATCTGTGGGGAAATTGTATTGATTTTTTTTTTTTATATAAAGCAAGGACCTTTCCCAAACTGTTGCATCTTCCCAAGTTTGTTTATATCCATACCTGTGATAAACAACTATGTATGATATGTATATATATATATATATATATATATATAAGTGTATATATACGTGCACACGTGCACACACACACACACAAGTTGTATGGCAGGCATTAAAAAAGCACAGGAGGTAAGTAAAATTGCCACATTGTTAAATATATATGTAATACTGACATACATTATGTGTATGTATATGCTGTTACATATTTTATATTGACCCAAAAGTGAAAACTATGGATGACACATGTGCTTCATGAAAAATATGAATGACTCATATGTTGTGTGGAGATACAGTTTTCTGCCTTTAGTTGTGTTTGTCTGGTGTTTCCCCCTTCAGTTGTAATTGTATATACTTACACCTTTTAAAGTAATTATGGCTGAAAATATGATGGACAATATCTGGGAGAGGTTTAGGGCATAGCCTTGTAAATTTTTCTTGTAAGCTTTAGTAACTTTTTATATTTTAGTGTTTTCTCCTCTTCCACATCATAGGCCTTTGATGTGAGTTAAAGTAGGTTCAGCCAAAATGGCCAACTTCCTACCTTGAAATTTAGCCAACTCTTTGGAATTTCTGTATTGTATCCAGTTCTCCAAAGTGGTGGTCAAAGTCATTGTCAAAATGGATTGCAGGTGGTCATCTCCTCTCCACCTTCTGCCAGCTACTTGGCAAACATTGACTCTTGGGAGCTATACAGCTGGCAACCAGATGTCCCTCTAAGATGGAAAGGAAGAAAGCTAAGGCCACTCATGACCATGATTTTCCCAGCACAACCTGTATTGTTCTGCAAGTTGAATATGGAAACGAAAGATCCTTTGGCCTGTGTGTGTGTGTGTGTGTGTGTGTGTGTGTGTGTGTGTGTGTGTGTGTAGATATGTTCTGTGTTTTCATTGCATTTTTTTGTTTGGTAGAAAATATTTAAAATCTGTAGAAAGCCAGGTTGGAAATTTTTGTTAAAAAAAGTAGTCCAGAAGTATTTAGAATACAAATGCTTAGATGTGTGGTCTTCCTATTCCAACTTTCCATTTCCAATAATACAATTAATAGAACAAAATTCCAACTGTGATGCTGTTTAATGTTTCCAAATAGAGCTCGTTTTAAAATAACAATGACTGATCCAAAGATCACTTATTTAGCAGCCTCACTCAGAACCTCTGTCTTTGAAGCACTTGGTATGGTGTTGGCATTTGGTATATGTTCAGTAGAAGTCTTTCCAGTGGACAAATTCATGTCTTATTCTATAAGGATTTTTTAAAATAATTTTGTAAGCTTTAAAAAAAAGTACTTATTTGGCTGTGCTGGGTCTTAGTTGCACAATGTGGGAGTCTTTGATCTTAACTGTGGCGTGTGAACCCTTAGTTGCTGCATGTGGGATCTAGTTCCCTGACTGGGAATTGAACCCTGGCCCCCAGCTTTGGGAGTGCAGAGTCTTAGTCACTGACCACCAGAGAAGTCCTTCTGTAAGGACTTTTTGACCTGATAAGCAGTAGGGAGCTATTGAATCAATTATGATGTGACAGCATTATAGTTACTATATCACTGCTGCAGCTGGAGTTAAGGAGATGGAAGCCCAGGCTTCACTTACTACATTGATGACCCTGAGCAAGTTACTTAACCTTTAAAAACCCCAGTGTTCTTAGCTGGAAAATGGGTTAATGATAGAATCTTACTTGTTCTGTTGTTTGGAAAATTTTAAGGTAATCATGTAAAGCACTTAGCCCAAATGCCTGACGTTATGTTCAGTGTATGTTAGTATGTGTTCAGTATTTATTAACTGCCGTCATTATCATCACCATCATTCTGTAGATTTATAAACAGAGTAGTCTTTCCAGGAGAGACCCTGGAACTTAAGTTCAGTAGCTCAGTTGTGTCCAACTCTTTTTGACCCCATGGACTGCAGCACGCCAGGCTTCCCTGTCCATCACCAACTCCTGGAGCTTGCTCAAACTCGTGTCCATTGAGTTGGCGATGCCATCCAACCATCTCGCCCTCTGTCATCCCCTTCTCCTCCTGCCTTCAGTCTTTCCCAGCATCAGGGTCTTTTCCAATGACTCAGTTCTTCCCATCAGGTGGCCAAAGTTTTGGAGTTTCAGCTTCAGCATCAGTCCTTCCAATTAATATTCAGGACTGATTTCCTTTAGGATGGATTGGTTGGATCTCCTTGCAGTCCAAGGGACTCTCAAGAGTCTTCTCCAACACCACAGTTGAAAAGCATCAATTTCTTCACCACTCAGCTTTCGTTATAGTCCAACTCTCACATCCATACATGACTACTGGAAAAACCATAGCTTTGACTAGATGAACCTTTGTTGGCAAAGTAATGTCTCTGCTTTTTAATATGCTGTCTAGGTTGGTCATAGCTTTTCTTCCAAGGAATAACGTCTTTGAATTTCATGGCTGCAATTACCATCTGCAGTGATTTTGGAGTCCCAAAATAAAGTCTGTCACTGTTTCCATTGTTTCCCCATCTGTTTGCCAAGAAGTGACTCATCTCACACGCTAGTAAAGTAATGCTCAAAATTCTCCAAGCCAGGCTTCAGCAATACATGAACCGTGAACTTCCAGATGTTCAAGCTGGTTTTAGAAAGGGCAGAGGAACCAGAGATCAAATTGCTAACATCCGCTGGATCATCGAAAAAGCAAGAGAGTTCCAGAAAAACATCTATTTCTGCTTTGTTGACTATGCCAAAGCCTTTGACTGTGTGGATCACAATAAACTATGGAAAATTCTTAAGGAGATGGGAATACCAGACCACCTGACCTGTCTCTTGAGAAACCTGTATGCAGGTCAGGAAGCAACAGTTAGAACTGGACATGGAACAACAGACTGGTTCCAAATAGGAAAAGGAGTACATCAAGGCTGTATATTGTCACCCTGCTTATTTAACTAATATGCAGAGTACATCATGAGAAACACTGGGCTGGAAGAAACACAAGCTGAAATCAAGATTGCCGGGAGAAATATCAATAACCTCAGACATGCAGATGACACCACCCTTATGGCAGAAAGTGAAGAAGAACTAAAGAGCCTCTTGATGAAAGTGAAAGAGGAGAGTGAAAAAGTTGGCTTAAAGCTCAACGTTCAGAAAACTATGATCATGGCATCTGGTCCCATTGCTTCATGGGAAGTAGATGGGGAAACAGTGGTAACAAGTGTCAGACTTTATTTTTTTGGGCTCCAAAATCACTGCTGATGGTGATTGCAGCCATGAAATTAAAAGACGCTTACTCCTTGGAAGGAAGGTGATGACCAACCTAGATAGCATATTTAAAAGCAGAGACATTATTTAGCCAACAAAGGTCCATCTAGTCAAAGCTATGGTTTTTTCAGTAGTCATGTATGGATGTGAGAGTTGGACCATAAAGAAGACTGAGTGCCAAAGAATTGATGCTTTTGAACTGTGGTGTTGGAGAAGACTCTTGAGAGTCCCTTGGACTGCAAGGAGATCCAACCAGTCAATCCTGAAGGAAATCCATCCTGGGTGTTCATTGGAAGGACTGATGTTGAAGCTGAAACTCCAATACTTTGGCCACCTCATGCGAAGAGTTGACTCATTGGAAAAGACCCTAATGCTAGGAAGGATTGGGGGCAGGAGGAGAAAGGGATGACAGAGGATGAGATGGCTGGATGGCATCACCGACTTGATGGACATGGATTTGGGTAGACTCCAGGAGTTGGTGATGGACAGGGAGGCCTGGCATGCTGCGGTTCATGGGGTCGCAAAGAGTTGGACACGACTGAGCGACTGAACTGAAGTGATGCAACTGGATGCCGTGATCTTCGTTTTTTGAATGTTGAGTTTTAAGTCAGCTTTTTCACTCTCCTCTTTCACTTTCATCAAGAGGCTCTTTAGTTCTTCTGCACTTTCTGCCATAAGGGTGGTGGTATCTGCATATCTGGGTTTATTCCCCTGGTAATCTTACTTCCAGCTTGTGCTTCATCTAGTCTGGCATTTCACATAATGTACTCTGCGTATAAGTTAAATAAGCAGGGTGACAATATACAGCCTTGATGTACTCCTTTCCCAATTTGGAACCAGTCCGTTGTTCCATGTCTGATTCTAACTGTTTCTTCTTGACCTGTATACAGATTTCTCAGGAGGCAGGTAAGGTGATCTGATATTCCCATCTGTTTAAGAATTTTCCACAGTTTATTGTGGCCCACACAGTCAAAGGCTTGGCCGTAGTCAATAAAGCAGAAGTTTTTCTGGAACTCTCTTGCTTTTTCTACGATCCAGTGTATGTTGGCAATTTGATCTCTGGTTCCTCTGCCTTTTCGAAATCCAGCTTGAACATCTATAAGTTCTTGGTTCACATACTGTTGAAGCCTGGCTTGGAGAATTTTGCGCTTTACTTTGCTAGCATGTGAGATGAGTGCAATTGTGCGGTAGTGCAAAATGAGTGCATTTTGCCTTTTGCATTTCTTTTTCTTGGGGATGGTCTTGATCACTGCCTCCTGTAGAGTGTCACGAACCTCCGTCCTTAGAACTTGGAACATAGGATTCCAATCATCCCTGAAACATGCTTTCCTTTAAACATTTTTTGGCTGTGCCACATGGCATATGGAATCTTAGTTCCCTGATCAAGGATCAAACCTTTGTCCCCTGCATTGGAAGCCCAGAGTCTTAACCACTGGACCACCAGGAAAGTCCCATGCTTTCTTTTAAATTGTGAAAAAAAACTTAGTTGTTTGTCATTTTCGCTGAATGCCTCTAGAGAGAGAAGGGAGGAACGTGAAACTTGTGTTTTGAATTAATCTCCAGGACTTGGTAGTGGCTATTTTTCTTTAAATTGCTGAGGCGTTGATTCTGTGCTTTGAAGCCCCAGCAAAATATCTCTGTTTATATCAGTGACCCCATATTTTTTAACACCTTAAAAAATACTGTATCAACTTCGTTAACATAATATGTCAAAGCCAGTTTCCCTCTTATTGCACTTCCATACAGTTTATCTCAGGGAAGAGTAATCAAGTGAGTAGTAAGTTTTTAAGAGTCCTTATTCTGAAATCTATAAATGATTCACCACAACTGTCAGAAGATGTCCCTACAATTCTAATGCTAGATTATAGTTATTTTCAAACCCTCCTTAATACTTTTTAAACTAAGTTCCCTATTTGTTGTTGGTATTCTTTTACCTGTGCTAAAGAAATATCTTACGGAGCCTTATGTGTGCACATATGCTTTAACTTAGGGTTTATTTGTCTTCAAACAAGTAGGCATCTACTTTTTCACTAAGTGATCCTCAGCTCTGAACTGTACTAAAATGATATGCTTTTAATGTGCATCCATTGCCTGAAATAAGTCTGTACTCTATGAAGCTTTTGAAGATCTGTAAGTTTACTGAAGTGTAAGTCATTTTAGGTTACTGGTACAGTGCTTTACATTTCAAACGTAGGATGTTAAGTTCTAAGGTCTCTGCACTATATAAGATTTACAAAAATTTTCTTAAGGCCAAGCAGTTCTTTTCATCTTTTTAAGGACCAAAGGGATGGTATATAATACATTGCTTATTCTAAAACAGGCATTTAATATCTGTTTGCAAATTGAGCCAAGGAATGGGGAAAACCAGGAAAGAGGTCAATTATATGAGGGGGAACACCTCACATAATTGAAGTTTGCTTTTATAACTAAAAGTGAGAGACTGAAAAGAGAGAGATTGCTGAATACTCCAGTTACACTTCAAAAGAGCAATAAAATAGCTGCGGGTAATCACACTCTTCACTTAAAGACTTTTGTCAGGATAGTGTTTTTATTAGAGAAATGAAAGATAAAATATGTTTATATGAAGGATTTCTTTAAAAGTTAACAACTTTGAAGGATTTTTTTAAAATGTAGTTTTAATTGGAGGATAATTGCTTTGCAATGTTGTGTTGGCTGCTGTGCAACAACGTGAATCAGGCATAAGTGTACATACATCCCCTTCCTCTTGAGCCTCCCTCCCACCCCCACCCAGGACTTTTTTCAACTAGAAAGAAAGTCTGTTGCCAAAGCATTTTTAATTATTAGTAAGTTTAATCTAAAAAAGGTTTTGTAGTTTACCTAGAGCTAACCAGAGCACCATCTCCTTTTGATTCTAATTTACTATGTGTCTATGTGTGTGTGTGGTGTAACTGCCTATTGTTAAGTTACTTACATAAATAGACTTATCTATACCAGGATTTTTTTTTCTGAAACCTAAGAAAAATAGTAAGGATATAGGTAAATTGAAATCTCATTATGGGCAGTAGGTGATATTTCAGGGAAACTTAATATGGCAAAGTTTTGGGCCCAGTCCTTAAGAAATTTTTATTCTATTAAATTTTACAGTGTACATATAGCTAAACATTTATTCTTAGAGTTGCAGGTATCTCATATCTCTTTATATAAATCCCAAATCTCCAGCTTTCTCCTGAGCTTTAAACTCATTTTAAATTATTGAATTTATGCCCTTGTTTTAGTATCCTCTGGTTTCAAACTTTATCTGACACCAAACTAATTATTTTCTCAAATGTAATCCTTTTCATCTATTTTATGAAGAAAAAAAGTTATTTCATGTATGAGAAAAATCTAGAGAAAGCATAATAAACCTAAAATGAAACAATATAGTTACACTTGCAGTGCCTTTCTGAATTTGTTCCTTTTCTTCTTTGCCTTTAAGTAATTATTATTCTGAATTTGATCTTTGTCTTCCACACGTTTATTTTTTTGGTTGTGGTGCACGTCAGGTGGAATCTTTCCTATCTTGGTGCACGTCATGGTTTCCCAGGATTGAAACCATGCCCTGTGCAGTGGCAGCTCAGAGTTTTAACCACCAGACCACCAGGGAAGCCCCTCCCCACATATTTTTGAACTTCTAGTTTATATGTAGATATATATGAACCATGTTAAAGCATTGTTCTGCACAGTTAACTGCTTTATGTAACATAAAATATATCTGGAAAGATACATAGGAAACTGGTCATGTTGGTTGTCTCTGGGAGAGAAGCTGTGTAACTGAGGACAAGGGTGGGAGGAAATTCTTATAATTTTGAATCATGTATTACCTATCGAAATATAGATTCATTTAAAAATTATGAGTAGTGTCATATTGTATAAATCTTTCTATAACCTAGTTTTTGTGCATATTACTGTTCTTGAGATTTATTCATGTTGGAACTGTCAACTCTAATTCATTCTCTTGTGTGAATTTGCTAGTCTTTTTTTTCCATTTTCATGTTGGTAAGTATTTAGTTTTAAGTTTTTCCAGGCTTACAAATGATGCTACAATGTACTTTGTTAAGTATGGCTTTTAGTGCACATATATGATAGTTAGTGTAAGGCAGAATTTTATAAGGAATGGGCCCTGAGTGGATTACAGGTATATGAGAGTGTAGCTGTCCTTAATCTTCATGATGGCCAAGTATGACCAAGAAGAGCCATAGACTATATGGGGGAAGAACCTTTCAGACAAAATGAACAGTTAATACAAAGGCTTGGAAAATACTGATTGGCCTGTTTGGGGAAGAACATCCAAGTGATAAAGGGGAGGAAGGGTAGGAGACACTTTCAGAAGTAGGAGGGAGAGGGTATAGATCCTACAGGGCCTATCTATCATGTGAGGATTTGGGCTCAGGTCTCAGGAGATGTCACCACTTCTGCAGAAGTTTCCTGGCTGTCTCCTTTCTCTGTTTTCTTAAAGAACTATGTGTAATAGCCCCCTCTTATCCGCAGGGGATATGTTCTTTGATTGGAGTTGGGTGGGGGTGTGGAAGAAAGAGAAGGGGGAAAGGACAAATGAGTGTGCCTTACCTTGATCCCAACCATTTGTTCTCACAGACTCTGTGCCTTCTTCCGTTCTAGCCCCTCAGTAGAAGAGTCACTACTTCTATTGCAGGGCTTGCAGTAATTTAGGAGGTATTCCTGTAATCCATTCTGAGTGTTTTTCCTTTTTAGAAGTATAGCTATACATGATATACATAATATCCTGTAGAAAATGTTGCATACATGAACTTAATAGTGTTAAACAGCCTTTTGTGGGACAGTTTATGAAGCTTAACACCCAAGTATGTATAGCTTTTTTCCCATGCCTGCTGAGATCCTAGAAACTTGACTACAAATAACATCTTTGCAGTGTAACTGAGTCCCTAATTGGAGAATGCTTGAATTA
Source organism: Okapia johnstoni (assembly GCA_024291935.2). NCBI lineage: Eukaryota > Metazoa > Chordata > Mammalia > Artiodactyla > Giraffidae > Okapia > Okapia johnstoni. The sequence continues at coordinate 84,583,812 of CM044307.1, forward strand.
TATTGTGTTAACTTTGGTTTCGTGTTTACTTTAAATTTGTTCTGCCTCTTGCTTTCATGGAATATTATCAGCCATTAAGGTATCTCTTCGTGTTCCTGCTTCTAGTGCTTTGAACTTAGGTCTGTTTACATTTCTCACTGTCTTTTTGCTACTGCTAACGTGTTTTAGGGGAACTTAGACTGTTCCATTTATCTCTGAATAGTGAAGTGAGAATAAGAAATTGCCGGAGGTCTTGCCTTTTATTATTGCTTTACTTGCACCAGACTCTCTCTAGCTGTCATAATATTGCACATCCATCTCCTCTAGGATATAAGTTCCATGAAGGCAGGGGTATATTCCCCAGAAGCCTGACACAAAAAAAGACTCTTGGTAAATAGAAAATGAATGAATTTACTCAGTGACATTTTAAGTTCCTTGAAAACAGAAACAGTATCTCATTCTTCATCTCTCTCTAATATATTTAAACAGTCTTTTGAACTATTTTCAGTATAGACATGGCACAAAATTCCAAAGGTACTTAAAGATATATGCACAGTGAAATATAAGTCTGTCACCCCTATCCATTAGGCACCCAATTTTTCCCTCTTGGAGCCAATATTATTACTCATTTGTGTGTGTGTGTGTATCCTTCTAGAGATATTCAGTACCTGCATAAGTATTTACATGTATGTCTTTAAAAACAAATGAGTTACTGGGCTCCACTCTACAGGCCTGCAAAGCCTATACTTGCCCAGTTTCAAGGCCAAAGAAAGAGCCTGGAGTCAGCAACAGAGATATCAGTGGTTTATTGGATAGAGGGATTCTTACCTGTCTGAAGCAAGATCCTGGAGCAATACCTCACCATGTGTGGCAGATGGCAGCCAGGATGTGGTGGCGGTTTTCGTGAGGAGTGAGTGGAGTTTGGCAGTTATAGGGGAATTGATGTCAGGTGGGCTCATCAGTTACCATGCTCCTCACTGCCCCTTTGATGAGAACAGTCACTAGTTGGGGCCTTTGGCAGGTATATAGGAAGATCAGTCCTGTGGGCAGCATATAGATGAAGCAGGCACTGGCTGAGGATAGCATGGTATATATAGAGAGCAAGAGAACAGCCATCTTGAGTGGCCTGACCATACAGTAGTTCTCTCTGTAGACACTGTTTCTTAGCGTGTTCTGTATGAACATACCACATTTTTTTAAAATCCAGTTTTCTATTAGTTTTCCCTGGCATCTCAGACGGTAAAGAATCTGCCTGCAATGCTGGAGACCCAGGTTCAGTGCCTGGGTCGGGAAGATCCCTTGGAGAAGAGAATGGCAGCCCAATCTAGTATTCTTGCCTGGGAAATCCCTTGGACAGAGGAACCTGGTGGACTACAGTCCATGGAGTCGCAGAGTTGGACACAACTGAGCCCAACTAACACTTCATTTCGCTTTTCTATTGATGAACTTCTCTATTGTTTTCAGTATATTATTGTGAAAAATACCTCAGTGAGTTTTCTTGTATGTGTGTAGTTTTACAAACATGCAGATATATCTGTGGAATAAATTTGTAAAAGTGGAACTGTTGGTGTAGGGAAGGAAAAACTTTCTTCTGTATGCTCCTAAACACTCTGGCTGGGACCCTGTATAAATTAGACAAAAGACAGATTAACAAGGAAAAAAAACAAATTATTAACACAAAAACACAGAGGAATATTCAATAATGAGTAACTCAAAAGGATGGTTAGAACTTGGCCTTATATAGCATCTTAACAAAAGAACAATAAATTTGTAGAGAAAAGATAATACAAGGGAAAGGGGCTTTGAGTTTCTAGCAGATTATGAGAAGGTAAATATTGGGGAGATAACTATTGAATGGTAAGGGCTAATCAGTAAAGTTTGTTGTGTAGATTCCTCTGGTTCTTCTCTGGGCTGGTAAGGGTCTAGAGTGATTAATCTGGTGATTAACTTCTGTCTTGTGGTAGAGAAGAGAGGGGAGGCACCATTAAAAATTTATGTCCAGCTTTTAGGTAAGTGGGAGAGGGCAGATGACATTTCTTATATCTGCTTTTTCTCAGTTGCCTTCAGCTCAAAATTATCCTTATGTTAAAGTGACCTGTTTTGGGGTGGCATCTTCAGCTGCCATTCACTGGCTCAGGTGGCTTTTGTGTTTTAAATTTTGAGAGATACTGGCAAGTTGCCCTCCAGAGAGTTTTATCTATTTGTAATTCCACTAATGATTTAATAAAGTGTTTTGTTAATAATGCAGTTTATTTTATTTATTTTTTTTAATAAATTTATTTATTTTAGTTGGGGCTAATTACTTTACAATATTGTAGTGGTTTTTGCCATACATTGACACAAATCAGCCATGGGTTTACATGTGTTCCCCATCCTGAACCCCCCTCCCACCTCCCAACATGCAGTTTAATATTCTTTTAATGCTCAAAATTCTCCAAGCCAGGCTTCAGCAATACGTGAACTGTGAACTTCCAGATGTTCAAGCTGGTTTTAGAAAAGGCAGAGGAACCAGAGATCAAATTGCCAATATCCACTGGCTCATCGAAAAAGCAAGAGAGTTCCGGAAAAACATCTATTTCTGCTTTGTTGACTATGCCAAAGCCTTTGACTGTGTGGATCACAATAAACTGTGGAAAATTCTGAAAGAGATGGGAATACCAGACCATCTGACCTGTCTCTTGAGAAACCTGTATGCAGGTCAGGAAGCAACAGTTAGAACTGGACATGGAACAACAGACTGGTTCCAAATAGGAAAAGGAGTACATCAAGGCTGTATATTGTCACCCTGCTTATTTAACTTATATGCAGAGTACATCATGAGAAACACTGGGCTGGAAGAAACACAAGGTGGAATCAAGATTGCTGGGAGAAATATCAATAACCTCAGATATGTGGATGACACCACCCTTATGGCAGAAAGTGAAGAAGAACTAAAGAGCCTCTTGATGAAGGTAAAAGAGGAGAGTGAAAAAGTTGGCTTAAAGCTCAACGTTCAGAAAACTAAGATCATGGCATCTGGTCCCATCACTTCATGGGAAATAGATGGGGAAACAGTGGAAACAGTGTCAGACTTTATTTTTTTGGGCTCCAAAATCACTGCAGATGGTGATTGCAGCCATGAAATTAAAAGATGCTTACTCCTTGGAAGGAAGGTTATGGCCAACCTAGATAGCATATTGAAAAGCAGAGACATTACTTTGCCAACAAAGGTCCGCCTAGTCAAGGCTATGGTTTTTCCAGTGGTCATGTATGGATGTGAGAGTTGGACGGTGAAGAAAGCTGAGCGCCGAAGAATTGATGCTTTTGAACTCTGGTGTTGGAGAAGACTCTTGAGACTCCCTTGGACTGCAAGGAGATCCAATCAATCCATCCTAAAAGAGATCAATCCTGGGTGTTCATTGGAAGGACTGATGTTGAAGCTGAAACTCCAATACTTTGGCCACCTCATGGGAAGAGTTGATTCATTGGAAAAGACCCTAATGCTGGGTAGGATTGGGGGCGGGAGGAGAAGGGGATGACAGAGAATGAGATGGTTGGATGGCATCACCGACTCGATGGACATGGGTTTGGGTAGACTCCGGGAGTTGGTGATGGACAGAGAGGCCTGGCGTGCTGCAGTTCATGGGGTCGCAAAGAGTCGGACACGACTGAGCGACTGAACTGAACTGAACTGATGGAAAGAATTAAATTGTTGGGGGGGGGGATTTTCCTCTACCCTTCAAAGATTCATTCAGCTGGTCTAATAATTAAATTGACATGAGACAAATTAACGAGAGAAAATCCAATTTAACTTTGTATGTACAGGAATCCCACATACCTGAGCATTTCAAAGACAGAATGGAGAAATGAGGTAAGCAAGCCAGTCCGAGCCAAGGAAAGGAAAGGGGCCAGGGTCTTCAAAGGAGAAGGGGATAGTTTATAGAGCAATAATAAGAACAGATGTTTGGGAATTAGTTGTTTGCCCTGCCATATAGATGTGTCACTCAGATAAAATATATTTTTGCTAACAATTCAGATTCTGGGGAAGACCCCCAATTTAAATTCTCTTTGGTAGTTAAGGGAGGGGCAGAAGTTTCTCTTGATCTGCAGGGTCTTCATTGCCTTTTAGCTAAAAACAATCCACATGTCAAAGTGGCACATTTTAGGGAGGCTCATTCTGAACCCCTTCATTCCTACCTTTGAAACTTCTCTGAGAAGTCTCATAGTCCAAAAGTTGAGTTGGTAGGTTACTTTACCTCACTCAGACTCTTAGTCCTGACAGTAAGTCTGTTCAGTTAAACAATTGTGTCTCATTTCAGGCCCTAGAGAAGGGCATGGCAACCCACTCTAATATTCTTGCCTGGGAAATCCCATGGGCAGAGGAGCCTTGCAGGTTACAGTCCATGGGGTCACAGAGTTAGACACGCTGAGCGAATAACACTTTGACTTTTCAAAGTCAGTCTTAGTTCCTTAAATCTGTTTGGTCATTATTTGAGTCATTCTGTGTACCTTCTTAAACATGACATTCCAGCCAAAACCTTAGCAATATGACCAGTGTTTCCAGTTGTATCCTGTTATAAGTAGATCAGATTCCTTTTGCATTTATGCAGATAAGTATACTGCTATGAAAACAAGAATATTCAGAGTTTCCAAATTCTGGAAGGGTCAGATAGGGAGAAAGAAAGAAATGATTCAGTTCTCTTACAAAGGTATAATTTACCAAATTGCTGTAAGTCATAGTGAGGTTAAGAGGAAAGGTTTTTTTATATCTGGGAAACAAAATGTTAGAGAACCAGCATGAGAAGTCATAAAAATTATCATCATCCTTATTAGTTCATTAATCTCCTGTAATTAATTGTTGTTGACCTTCGTCTTAGGTTAGCAGCTTTATAAATCAGTTTTCCATTAAAGTTTTAGAAAATTTTACCCAGTTCCATGTTATATAGGATCCTAAAGTTATAAAAAACCTGCATTCTAGAGTATTTGTCAGGGTCTTTTCTATGAATCTTGAAGGTGAAGCATTTTGTAAAGCATCGGAGTAAAGCAATAATTGTAAATGACAAATGATTTAAATGTCTATTATTAGAGATTCAATGAGTTCATTATAATGGAATTGACAAGGAAGTTTGGTTATTTCTATAACATTCAACATATTAGAATAATAACTGGAATTAAAGCTGTTAATGTTATACCAGGACACATCTAACTTGTAAGAATTTCTTATTTCAGAAGCACTTAGGTTAATACCATAGATCTACACAAATGTAATGTAAGAAGGTTTTAGCATCACTTATTTGACATTGCTTGCCATGTAATTTGACATACCAAATAAGCCTAATTAATATAGCATATCTCTTTTTATAAGAAGAAAGAGCAAATCCTTTGAAATGTTTTGGGGCCCTCTGAAAAATCCCAAAGTTAGCAAGAGGTCAAAAGGACTTCAGTCTTTGGTTTTGGGAACTTTGTCAAAAGTATTAAAAGGTTTGGACATTTGACTAAATAGGATCACAGATTGTTATGAAATAATACTTAACTATATATTTGACCAAAGTGATAATACAAGAGTTCAAAGGCAAATATATTTTAAATCTAGCATTGTGTACATGTCCTTCCTAAACTCCCTAACTATCCCAGCAACCACAAGTTCGTTCTCTGTCTGTGAATGTCTTTCTGTTTTGCAAGTAAGTTCATTTGTATCATTTCTTTTTAGATTCCACATATAAGGAATGTCATATGATGTGTCTCCTTCCCTGACTTACTTCACTCAGTGTGACAATTTCTAGGTCCATTCATGTTGCTGTAAATGGCATAATTTCATTTTTTAGTGGCTGAGTAATATTCTGTTGTATATATGAACTACATCTTCTTTATCTGTTCCTCTATCTGATGGACATTTAGGTTGCTTCCATGTCTTGGTTATTGTAAACAGTGCTTCAGTGAACATTTGTGAGCATGTATCCTTTAGGATCATGTTTTTCCTCATAATAGCCATCGTAATTCTAGGTTGTAACTCCTCTGAGTGCTGGCACCAGTTTAGTAGGACCCTAGCTACAAATGGAATTCACCTCACCTTTCTGTCCAGCCATATTTCAGAGTCCTTAGCCTAATGGTTAGCAAGCCAAGTTCTCAGAACACAAAACAAGCTTAATAAGATGTTGGCCTTTAAAAAAGATATGTCTGCATCTTCTAGAACTGCAGTTCTTAACACTTGCTTATAAAATAGCAAGTGTTGCGTTTAGTTCTTTGGGTTCTCAGAAGGAGGAATTTATGTGGAGTATAACTTCTCTTGTTAAAGGAGTCCCTAAGGCTAGCTATTATACTACATTGTATTTACTTAACCTTGTCTTTCAGTAAGACAGTTGTTTAGGATAAGAGCTCTCTCTAAAAGAATTTTTTTTTCTTTCTAATATAGTCAATTTAATCTCAATAGTGACTCAAGCCAATAAACCTTATTATGGCTTAACCAGTGGTGGAAGAGATGCTCTATATGAGAGTGCCAAAAAAAAAAAAAATGTAGCACTTATAAGATTCAGGAAATTCACTTTCAAAGATAGTCTCAAAAATTCAGGTACTTCATTGAAAGCTACAAAGGTTGAGATGGCAAATGCCCCTTATGAACTGGGACAAACTCCTTTGAGAACTGGCACAGCAAGTACAAAGAGATTTTCTGAAAGCTAAATCCATGTATAAGTGCCTTGTGATTCAAAGCTAGGTTTTTCAAGGGTCAATTGTATATATGCTGTCCTAAGCTAGGAGTGGAAAAGGGCATCAAAGAGGGGAAAGACATTTCACAGGACGATAAAAAGAGCAGATGTTTGATTAGAAATTTGCTCTGCCATAAGATGGGTCACTCAGTAAAGTTTATTTTTGCTAATAATTCTGACTTTGCAAGACCTTCAATTTAAATTATTCTTAGTAGCCCAGGAAGGGGAAGAAGTTTCTCTTGAGTCTGCGGGATCTCTCTTGCCTTTTAGGTCAAAATAATCCATATGCCAAGGTGATACATTTGGGGAGGCTTGTTCTGAATTCCTCCAACAGGATAAATGGAACTGCCCAAATATGCTTAGTTTTTATAGGAAAGTGCTTTCCACATTGTTGAAAATAACAAGATAAGAACAGGTGAGGCATACAGGTAAGCTGAGCAATTTAATTTCACCATTGACTATAGTCCTAAAAGGAGAAACTCGTTTCCTTTTGAAACACTAAATTGTAAAGTTGATGAAGCATGCCTTAGGGATTCTTTATCTTCCAGTTTCCCACTGCTACCCCTCCCCCCAGCAGAAATAACAAGCAAGGAGATAATTGTCTCTGGATTATTCAGCTAATTACTAGTAGAGCTAGAACTGGGAGGCTTTCTAAAAGTACTGCACTCCACTTGGTCATTGTACAAATGTGAATTCCTCAGAATGACTTTTTCTGTTCTAAACTGTTGCAAAAAATATTTTAAGTTTGGTTTTATTCAAAGTTTGATCCTTAAATCTAGGTTTAGGGAACTTTGACCATAAGTTGTTTTTTTATTTTATTATTTGAATTGTAGTTTTTAAACAATACATTTGTGATAATCTGAAGAGTAACTGTTAGTTATGCTAGAACTAAGCTTAATAAACAGTCCAGTTTTACTTTGTGAACATTACTTTCATATTCAGTTCTGCATTAGTGTTTTTACTTAGGAGACCATGTGAGTTGCTTTGGTTTGTGAGAATATCCATCTTGATTTCTCCCCTTAAGAGAAATTTTGGAGCGTTCTTTAATATTTGTTGAAAATGGTAAGATGCTAACAGATTAGTTATACAGATGTGCTGACAATTTAAATTCATTTTGAGCAGAGCCCTAAAAGAAAACATTTTTCAAATACAAATCTTAAAATCAAAAATCTAAAGGAAAATACATATCTAGACTTTATGTTTCAAATACTGTTGCCAAAATCTATCTGGTCAAAGAGATTAAGAATAAGCAGAATAGACTTTAAAAGACCAATAGCACCTTGCTAGCACATTGCTAATAAGGACTAATAGGTACTTAAACTGATGAAAGTGATTCAGACAACAATGTATTAACCCCCTACTGTGCTCTGGGTTTTTTTTTTTTTTTTTTTTTTTTTTTTAGCTGCTAACAGACATTAGCTTTTTAAAGAAAGACTAACACTTTTATATTTGTTTTCTAAGCTTTTGGTACAAAAAGTGAACTGTAATAGCCACTGGCTATATTCAACTCTTACAGCTCAGGACATTTTCCAGAGTATTTTTGAGAGATGCTAACTGCTTTGAAAATTTAGATTCCATATAGTCTTTAAGAAGTCTTAATGTAATAAGAAATGACTTTACATTACATTTTGATTATTGTAACCAAAGTTTTTTGTAGAAGTTATATGGGAGGAATGAATGCTGATATATTTTTCACTGACAAAAAGAGTGTTATATATAGTAAAAGTGATCATTCTCAGGTTTTTTTAACATAAGGCCAGAATATTTCCAGTAGTAGTATAACTATGAAATTATAAGCATTATAAATGGTTATTTTCTTGAAATAAATCTTACTTTTAAAGATTTGACCTATAAGTATATATGAGGAAGAAGGATTTTAAAAATATAATTTCCTTTAAAATACAAGTAAACTTTAATGCTGACGCCTTATAAGTTAGAATAATAAATTTTGTTTAGGTGCACTGCTTTTAATAATATTTCTTTAGAAAAGATATTAGTAAATTGTTTTGAATGTTTTACGTTTTATGTGCTATGCTATGCTTAGTTGCTCAGTCATGTCCAACTCTAAGCGTCCCAATGGACTGTAGCCTACTGAGCTTCTCTCTGCTTGGGGATTCTCCAGGCGAGAATACTACAGTGGGTTGCCATGCCCTCCTCCAAGAGATCTTCCCAACCCAGGGATCAAACCCAGGTCTCTCACCTTGCAGGCGGATCCTTTACCACCTGAGCCACCAGGGAAGCCAAAGAATACTGGAGTGGGTATCCTATCCCTTCTTCAGGGGAACTTCCTGATCCAGGAATTGAACTGGGCTCTCTTGCATTTCTGGCAGGTTCTTTACCAGCTGAGCCACAAGGGAAGCCCCTTTATGTTTCACGCTTCATAGTAATGCATTTTGTTTATATATTGTTCATTCCTGTGGTCACAAAAAAAGTACCAGCTAGACCACAAATTAGGAGCTATGCTTTTGATTTCACTTTTAAGAATTGTCAAAGCCCCCAATTTTTGGTAAAGTCTTAATTTACCCAAATTACATACATCACAACATTATTTAATCCAGTCAATACATTCTTCAGCATTTACTTATATCATGCAATCAGCTTCTTCAAGGTTGTTTGAAAACGAAGTCAAATCTCTATTAGCTTTAAAGCAATAGTTCACTTAGGATACAGTGTTAGATAAACTACGCTTAGATAAACCAAGTTTGTGACTTAAACTCATTTTAATAGCAAGGTCAGTTCAGTTCAGTTCAGTTCAGTCGCTCAGTCGTGTCCGACACTTTGCGACCCCATGAATTGCAGCACGCCAGGCCTCCCTGTCCATCACCAACTCCCAGAGTTTACGCAAACCCATGTCCATCGAGTTAGTGATGCCATCCAACCATCTCATCCTCTGTCATCCCCTTCTCCTCCTGCCCCCAATCCTACCCAGCATTAGGGTCTTTTCCAATGAGTCAACTCTTCGCATCAGGTGGCCAAAGTATTGGAGTTTCAGCTTCAACATCATCCCTTCCAGTGAACACCCAGGACTGATCTCCTTTAGGATGGACTGGTTGGATCTCCTTGCAGTCCAAGGGACTCTCAAGAGTCTTCTCCAACACCAGAGTTCAAAAGCATCAATTCTGCGGCGCTCAGCTTTCTTCATCGTCCAACTTTCACATCCATACGTGACCACTGGAAAAACCATAGCCTTGACTAGACAGACCTTAGTTGGCAAAGTAGTGTCTGCTTTTAAATAAACTATCTAGGTTGGTCATAACCTTCCTTCCAAGGAGTAAGCATCTTTTAATTTCATGGCTGCAATCACCATCAGCAGTGATTTTGGAGCCCAAAAAAATAAAGTCTAACACTGTTTCCACTGTTTCCCCATCTACTTCCCATGAAGTGATGGGACCAGATGCCATGATCTTAGTTTTCTGAATGTTGAGCTTTAAGCTAACTTTTTCACTCTCCTCTTTCACTTTCATCAAGAGGCTCTTTAGTTCTTCTTCACTTTTTGCCATAAGGGTGGTGTCATCTGCATATCTGGGGTTATTGATATTTCTCCCGGCAATCTTGATTCCAGCTTGTGTTTCTTCCAGCCCAGCATTTCTCATGATGTACTCTGCATGTACGTTAAATAAGCAGGGTGACAATATACAGCCTTGATGTACTCCTTTTCCTATTTGGAACCAGTCTGTTGTTCCATGTCCAGTTCTAACTGTTGCTTCCTGACCTGCATACAGGTTTCTCAAGAGACAGGTCAGGTGGTCTGGTATTCCCATCTCTTTCAGAATTTTCCATAGTTTATCGTGATCCACACAGTCAAAGGCTTTGGCATAGTCAACAAAGCAGAAATAGATGTTTTTCTGGAACTCTCTAGCTTTTTCGATGATCCAGCGGATATTGGCAATTTGATCTCTGGTTCCTCTGCCTTTTCTAAAACCAGCTTGAACATCTGGAAGTTCACGGTTCACGTATTGCTGAAGCCTGGCTTGGAGAATTTTGAGCATTACTTTACTAGCGTGTGAGATGAGTGCAATTGTGCGGTAGTTTGAGCATTCTTTGGCATTGCCTTTCTTTGGGATTGGAATGAAAACTGACCTTTTCCAGTCCTGTGGCCACTGCTGAGTTTTCCAGATTTGCTGGCATATTGAGTGCAGCACTTTCACAGCATCATCTTTGAGGATTTGAAATAGCTCAACTGGAATTCCATCACCTCCACTAGCTTTGTTTGTAGTGATGGTTTCTAAGGCCCACTTGACTTCACATTCCAGGATGTCTGGCTCTAGGTGAGTGATCACACCATCGTGATTATCTGGGTCATGAAGATCTTTTTTGTACAGTTCTTCTGTGTATTCTTGCCATCTCTTCTTAATATCTTCTGCTCTGTTAGGTCCATACCATTTTTGTCCTTTATCGAGCCCATCTTTGCATGAAATGTTCCCTTGGTATCTCTAATTTTCTTGAAGAGATCTCTAGTCTTTCCCAATCTGTTGTTTTCCTCTATTTCTTTGCATTGATCACTGAGGAAGGCTTTCTTATCTCTCCTTGCTATTCTTTGGAACTCTGCATTCAGATGGGAATATCTTTCCTTTTCTCCTTTGCTTTTTGCTTCTCTTCTTTTCCCAGCTATTTGTAAGGCCTCCTCAGACAGCCATTTTGCTTTTTTTGCATTTCTTTTCCATGGGGATTGTCTTGATCCCTGTCTCCTGTACAATGTCACGAACCTCTGTCCATAGTTCATCAGGCACTCTGTCTATCAGATATAGTCCCTTAAATCTATTTGTCACTTCCACTGTATAATCACAAGGGATTTGATTTAGGTCATACCTGAATGGTCTAGTGGTTTTCCCCACTTTCTTCAATTTATGTCTGAATTTGGCAATAAGGAGTTCATGATCTGAGCCACAGTCTGCTCCCGGTCTTGTTTTTGCTGACTGTGTAGAGCTTCTCCATCTTTGGCTGCAAAGAATATAATCTGTCTGATTTCGGTGTTGACCATCTGGTGATGTCCATGTGTAGAGTCTTCTCTTGTGTTGTTGGAAGAGGGTGTTTGCTATGACCAGTGTGTTCTCTTGGCAAAACTCTGTTAGCCGTTGCCCTGCTTCATTCTGTACTCCAAGGCCAAATTTGCCTGTTACGCCAGGTGTTTCCTGACTTCCTACTTTTGCATTCCAGTCCCCTATAATGAAAAGGACATCTTTTTTGGGTGTTAGTTCTAAAAGGTCTTGTAGGTCTTCATAGAACCGTTCAAGTTCAGCTTCTTCAGCGTTAGTGGTCGGGGCATAGACTTGGATTACCGTGATACTGAGTGGTTTGCCTTGGAAACGAACAGAGATCATTCTGTCGTTTTGGAGCAAGGTCAGTAGTTTGAATTAAAAATAAATATTGTAACATTGCTTTGAGTTACAAATAAATATTAGACAAAGTACTGCCTTAAACTCAATGAGTGATGAGAGAATTGCTGAAAACAGAAAGGCAGTCATATATCATTTTTAAGATTGACTTGCTGGATACTAATGTTTTCTGCTTTTAAAATTTGTTCTCTGTACCTCCTGCTCTTACCTTTAGCCTTCCTTTGCTTATTTTGACAAATTAAAAGGATGTGGGAACAGCAGTGTTGTTTTTTTTGAGCTTTCACTGCATGACATACATTAGCTAAGCGTTTCACATGTTTTTCACAATCCTTATATGAAGTAATTGCAGTGAGCCCCATTTTACAGATGCAGAAATTGGGTTTAAATAATTTTCCCAAAGGTAAACAACTCAAAAGTGGTAGAGCCAGGATGAGAGCACCTGTTGAGTAACACCAGTGTGCTGACTCTACCTTTTTGTTTTTACTTTGACAAATTTATAAAAGTGATGAGACTGATGAGGTCATTAGATATAGAAAGGTGAATAAAACCTTGTGTTTTCTAGGAGCTCATTGTGTCAGAGAAAGACAGAGGTCATGTGAGTAAGGTCAGAATGCTTTATGAACCCAGACAAGGTTATGACAGGCTGCTTCTAGGAGTTTTTCAACCTTGACACTTTTGTTGACATTTTGGCCTGAGTAATTCTTTGTTGGAGTGAAAGCTCTCCTTTATATTGTAGGGTGTTTAGCAGTAAACCTGGCCTCTACCTTCTAGATGTCAGTAGCACACCTTCCCTCTCCACCCTTACCCCCAACACACACATGTGTGCGCACATGCTTGCACGTGCGCGTGCACACACACACACACACGTGACAACCAAAATTGTCTCCAGACATTGTCAAATGCTCTACTGGTAGGTAGGGAATAAAATTGTCCTTGTTGAAAACCACTACTCTAGGGTTAGAGAAGGCTTATCGCAAGTGACGTTTGAGTGGAATCTTGTAGAAGTCACATTCTAGATAGAACTAATATGTATAAAACCGTGGAGGTGTGAATCAGTACATTACTTTCAGGAGTGAGTGAAATGTTTGTGATGGCTGGAGCACTTAGGGTATGTGGGTGTTGAGATAGTAAGAGAATAGCTGACAAAATAATGGAGGGAAAAGGCTAGATTTGTAGACGAGGGACGGTCTGACTGATCCACACCATATTTAATTCCAGCCGGTCTTTTGAGTCCAGTGGTGTGATTAAATACCTTAATTCTATAGTTGATTATCAGATCTTTAAGAACTCTGTTATTGCAAATCTCAGGCCAATTGATTTGGCTATTGTTTGTCATGTTGCTAGAAAATGGCATGGAAATGGAGGAAAATGCAATAGGCAGTTTATGTTTTTTTGAGGAATATGTTCTGAGACCTTTTCAAATCCCCCATGTTGGTGAGTGTAGTAATTTTCTTAGATTCCTTTACTACTGTTATCACTACCAGTAGCAATTGACTTATTTTCTGGCTCTTTTCCTCAAAGAAATAAAATGGATTTTTGTTTGTTTGTGGTTAGTTCATTTAGTAGAGTTGTATCACACACAGACGAAAGAATCACTATGTTGAGATTGGATTCCAGACAGTTATCAGACTCATTCACTGTATTGATGACTTGTTCCTGAATACCACAAAGCTCAAAACAATAACTGTATTTCAACAAAATTAAAACTATATTACATGAACATTTTAGGATATTTACTGAAAAAAATCCCATGGACGGAGGAGCCCGAAGGGCCCCAGTCCACGGGGTCACAAGAGTTGGACATGACTTAGCGACTAATCTACCATCACCACTGAGAGTTAAGTCCTCAAATGTTAAGTCCACAAATGTCTTCTGAATTAATATTTTGGAGACCAGTGACATATAGGGGGAAAATATTAAAATTTTTCTACACTTTAATTTTATGACCAATGAGGTTGGCAGAAGAAGGGGAGGAATCGGTGAGAGATGGAAGAGGCATAAGACAACAGAAAATCGGGGAGTAAGGGCTAGAAAGAAGGAGTAAATACTTGCTTTGGGCTCTGGGCCTCAGATAACATTTCACTTATTCTATCCACGAAGGGACTAAGCTCCACAAAACATGCTTTATTCTCTTTGCAGTCTCCAGAATCCAAGATGGTGCTGTGAACTTAGTAATTATTCAAGAAGTGTTTGATTCATAGCTGAATGACAGGCTGATGAATCAGTGCTCAGTTCTTCAAATATTCTCATCCTTAGTTGTTAGAGAGTCCTCTGAGTGGCCTCTCGGGGTAGAAAGTATTCCCCAAACTATATCAGCAGCAGCCTGAGGAGTAAATGAAGTTTAGGCAAGGGCTAAATTCAGGCTCAAGCTAATTTCCCTACTCTGTGTTTTTGGGATTGGTAAATATATCAGTTATTTAATATGAAGTCTCCCTTCAGCCCTTTTCTAAATATGCAGTTTCATCTGACTAGAGCATTCCCCAACATACTGCTTTGAATAATATTTAGTCCTCAATGTTTAGGTCTTTTCTCTTTTTATTAATTGGAGGGTAATTGCTTTAAATATTGTGTTGGTTTCTGCCACATAACATTGCGAATCAGTTGTAACTGTATATATATATCTTCACTCCCTCTAGAGCCTCCCTTCCACCCTAGGTCTCGTCTTAATCATTATTTCTTTCCTGAAGTCTTCCCTGGCTAATGGCAGAATCACATACTCTTTGTATGTGTCCCCAGCAGCACCATCAAACCTACAGATTTACATGCATCTGCACCCTTACTTTCCTCACTACTTTCTCAGAGAATCAAAGATATGAACCTCTTATTGAAAGCCGTCGTTCTGTCTGTGTATTAAATCCCATCCCCTTGCTATGTATGTGTCTCTTTTCTTGAATCTCTTTATCAGTTTATTTCCAATAGGTATTCAAACATGCTGAAGTTACTAATACCTTAAAAAATCAACAGCAAAAAAAATCTTTATCTCATTTCCCTCCCTATGAGCCAGACTTGCCAAAAGAATTCGTCAACAGTAAAACAAAGGTCACTCATAATATCTAACAGAATTTATCTTGACTTACTAGCAGCCATTGACAGAATCCCTTCCACCTCCTTGAAAAGCTTTCTATCCTATTTTCTTTCCTTGGCTACAGTGATACTGCAGTACTCTACCTTTTACCTCTTTGCTCCTCCTCAGTCTTATTTTTGTTTTTTTCTTCTTTTGTTATTTATGTAAAAAATTCATTGAGCCACTAATATATGACAGATACTTAGGGGTATAATGGTGAATAAGACAGATGTAAAATTTCTCATCACAGGAAAAATATTTTGTAACTATGATGACAGGTATTGTGGTGATCTTTTTTTTTTTTTTTTCATTTTGCAATTTACATAAGTGTTGAATCATTATGTTGTACACCGGAACTAATCTAATGATGTTATATGTCAGTTATACATCAGTTTTAACAAAAGGCAGATGCACAGCTTGCATTAGTGTAGCTTATCCTCTCTCAAATGTTCTCTGGGGCTCTACCTGGGGCTCATTTCCCGTTTCACTTTGTAAACACTCAAGTGAGCAGCCTCCTGCACTCTTATGACCCCAGTTACATCAGTATGTTCCTGATTCCCTCCTGTATATCTTCTCTTGAACTCCAGGTCTGCATACCTCTGGGCGTTTTCACTTTAATGTCACATAGGCGCCTCCAATATAACATGATCCAAAAAGTTCTAATTCAGTATTTTCTCTCTCCTATACTCTTCCTCCTGGTCTCATTGTCTCAGGCCCTGCCTCTGCCACACCACCTTCTGGCCGCTTACCTTTGGCTTCTCCTGTTCCCTTATCATCTAACATCCATCATTCACCATGGTTAAAATAATTGTCAGTTTTTATCTACATCTCTTCATTCCAGGGTAACTACGGAGAAGGCAATAGCAACCCACTCCAGTACTCTTGCCTGGAGAATCCCCCGGACGGAGGAGCCTGGTAGGCTGCAGTCCATGGGGTCGCTAGGAGTCGGACACGACTGAGCGACTTCACTTCACTCACCTCATTCCTGCAGCAACTACCCTTGACCACGACCATCTTTCTCCTGAATTAAGACCACACTTCCCTTCTCTGCCTGGCCCTAGCCTTGCCCCTCTCTGTTACATTATCCATATTGCAGTCATAGTGATCTTTTTTTTTCATGGTGATCATTTTAAAAGATAAATATGATTGACTCGGTCACTCACCTGATATGTGTGTCAAATACATTTAGGAAAAAATCCAAATTCTTTAATATGACTTTATAATATTATGTTTTAGGCCCTTACTTTCTTATTTAATCTTTTGCTACTTTTCCACACTCAGTGAATCAGCCTTATTTTAATTCTCTAACTAACTTTCCATATTCTCTCTCACTTTAGAATCTTTTGTGCTCTTCTTGGTACTTAAAATGCTGCCACCCTGCTTGCTACTCCTGCCATATACTCTTGATCTCTTCTTTGCTAATTCTTATTCATCTCTCAAATCCTAACTTTGATATCACCTTCTTGAGAAAGCTTTCCCTAACACCTTTCCCCTAACTCCCATTTAAATTGGTTCTGCTTTAACTATACTACAGAGCTGTGTTGTTGTTGTTGTTCAGTCACTCAGTTGTATTCCACCGTTTGCTACCCCATGGACTGCAGCATGCCAGGTTTCCCTGTCCTTCACTATCTCCCAAAGTTTGCTCAAACTCCTGTCCATTTAGTCAGTGATGCCATCCAACCATCTCATCCTCTGTTGCCCCCTTCTCCTCCTGCCTTCAGTCTTTCCCAGCATCAGGATCTTTTCCAATGTGTTGGCTCTTTGCATCAGGTGGTGAAAGCATTGGAGCTTCAGCATCAGTCCTTCCAATGAGTATTCAGGGTTGATTTCCTTTAGGATTGACTGGTTTGATCTCCTTGCTGTCCAAGAGTCTCTCAAGAGTCTTCTCTAGCACCACAGTTTGAAAGCATCAGCTCTTTGGCACTCAGCCTTCTTTATGGTCCAACTCTCACATCCGTACATGACTACTGGGAAAAACCATAGCTTTGACTCTATGGACCTTTGTTGGCAAAGTGATATCTTTGCTTTTTAATATGTTGTCTAGGTTTGTCATAGCTTTTCTTCCAAGGAGCAAAGCTATACTAATCAAAACAGTATGGTTCTGGCACAGAAACAGAACTGTAAATCAATGGAACAGGGTAGAAAGCCCAGAGATAAACTCATGCACCTGTGGCCACCTAAACAAAGGAAGCAAGAGTGTGCAATGGAGAAAAAATAGTCTCCTTTATAAGCACAGTTCTGGGAAAACTGAACAGCTATTTGTAAAAGAATGAAATTAGGATACTCCCTAACACCATATACAAAAATAAACTAAAAATGGATTAAAGACCTAAAATGTAAGATCAGACACTGTAAAGCTCTCAGAGGAAAACATAGGCAGAGTACTCTTTAGCATAAATTGCAGCAAGATCTTTTTCAATCCACCTTCTAGAATAATGAAAATTATAACAAAAATAAACAGATGGGATCTAATTAAACTTGGAAGCTTTTGCACAGTAAGGGAAACCATAAACAAAACAAAAAGACAACCCTCAGAATGGGAGAAAATATTTGCAAACCAACAGGGATTAATCTCCAAAATACACAGCTCATGCAGTTCAGTATCAACAAATAACCCAATCAAAAAATGGGCAGAAAATTTAAATAGACATTTCTCCAAAGAAGACATGCAGATGGCCAAAAAGTACAAGAAAAGATGCTCAACATTACTAAACATCAGAGAAATGCAAATCAAAAGCACAATGAACCGAGTCAAAATGGCCATCATCAAAAATCTACAAACAATAAATAGATGTGGAGAAAAGGGAACCCTCCTACACTGTTGGTGAGAATGTAAATTGGTCCAGCCACTATAGAGAACAGTACAGAGGTTCCTTAAAAGACTAAAAATAGAACTACCATATAACCCAGCAATCCCACTCCTGGGCATATACCTGGACATAATTCAAAAAGATAAATGCACCCCAATGTTCATTGCAGCACTGTTTATAATAACTGACTTCCCTGGTGGCTCAGATGGTAAAGCGTCTGCCTACAATGCAGGAGACCTGGGTTCAATCCCTGGGTCGGGAAGATCTCCTGGAGAAGGAAATAAGCAACCCACTCCAGTACCCCTGCCTGGAAAATCCCCTGGACAAAGGAGCCTTGTAGGCTGCAGTCTGTGGGGTCACAAAGAGTTGGACATGACTGAGCGACTTCACTTCTTCACTTTATAATAACCAGCACATGGATGCAACCTAAATGTTCATCAACAGAGGAATAGATAAAGAAGTTGTGGTACATATATACAATAGAATATTACTCAGCCATAAAAAGGAACAAAATAATGACATTTGCAGCAGCATGAATGGACCTGGGGATTGTCATACTGAGTGAACTAAGTCAGACACAGAGAGACAGATATCGTAGGATAGCAGTCTAAAAAAAAAGTTACAAGTGAACTTATTTACAAAACAGAAGTAGAGTCACAGATAGAACAAACTTAGAGTTACCAGGGTTTATGAAGGGAGAGGGATAAATTAGGACTCATGTATACAAACTACTATATATAAGGTAGATAACTAATTAGAACCTGCTGTTATAGCACACAGAACTCAGTACTTTGTAATGAATGGTCTATATGGGAAAAGAATCTTTAAAAAAAACAGAGTGGATATATTTATATGTATGAATGATTCACTTTGCTGTATACCTGAAACTAACACAGTATTGTAAATTAGCTATATTCCAATAAAAATGTTAAAAAAAAATTGACAAGAAAAAATAAATAAATTGGCTCTGCTTTAAATGATAAATATTCTCCTGAAAAAGATCAATGTCATTTACTGAAGGGGTTGTAGTTATGGAATACATTTTAGCTTTTAGTTTTGAATTCTTATTTGGATAACCTGAGTTTCTGATTGTAAATTTCTTTAGTATTTTTTTTATGGCCCCCAGGGAGCCTTTTACTTGCTACTGTGTTTCAAAAGAAGAGAAATATGAGCTGAGGATTTGATGAGTAGTTAAGTATTTCTAAGGGTATCATTTCAGCCTCTTATTCTTATTAAGAATGTAAGTAACCTCAAGAATATATGTATACATAGGTATTTCTATAGAGGAATAGTGTTGGTTGGCTTCTTGACTTTGAGATACTGAAATGCTGGTCTTAGTAGTATGTTCCCTAAGTAAGATGCTGGGAAAGGAAGCGGTCCAACTAAAGATAACTGACCTTTTCTATAGAGCAGTATATTTCAAACATTTTTGATCTAGCCCAGAGTAAGAAATAGATTATTTTTGCATAGCACAGTAGATATGTACACATATGCATTTATAAAGCTGAAACAAAAGTTAAATGAAATAACTTTATTTTTTTACTACTTACAATATACTCTGATGTTTCTGGTTCTAGTCTCTTCCATTAAAACATTGCTGACCACAACCCCTGAATTGATTTCAGGAGTCATGGATTACAATCCTTACTAATGGGTTACAACCAGCCGTTTGGAAACTCTCTGATAGAAGTAGCTGGTGACTAAAATCTATTCACACTGGCCAGCTAAATAAGCAGTATCACAGCAAAGTGGGAATGCTTGGTATGGGAAGGACATGAGTAACCGTTACTGACTACTTGTGATGTGTGCAGCCTTAGTACATATTTTATACTCACTACAGTGTTGTAGAGTCGTCGGTCTTCCTGTTTTATGTGGAGAAACAGGCTCAGAGAGGCAAGTATCTTGCTTAAGGTCACATAATAACAAAGGTCAGAACTCCGATTTGGAGTTAGTCTGCCTAACTCCAAAGCCCAAGCATTTGCATCATTTACTGTGTCACAGCATTTACTGTGACTCCCAGGTAAGTAATACTGCAATAGACATGCTAAACTTAGAAGGGAATTAGTGACATTTAGGTGTCTTCAAAATTTTATAGTGGAAAATAACAATAAAAAGCCCCATTAAATGTGAGTTGAGACAGGCATAAACATTGACAAACAGTTAAATAGTGATAGATTACATTGGCTTTCCAGGGAGCTTAAGTTCTTCATGCCTCTGCTCATCGAAGAGGTAGAGGTAATATCCTTAAGGCTGAGATATGGGATTTTCTTGTTGATAAGGTAAGTAAAATGTTCAAAGGCTTTACTATTGCACCAGAGCAGATAATAAGGCAATTAGAACTGTTAAATTGATGAAACACCAGACTGGGATGAATTATATCATGAATTGCAAAGAAACAAGAAATTTTATGGCAATTTTTGAGACCTAACGATGAAAGATATATCAGTAAAGTGAAGAGAAATTGATAGTTAAACTTAAAGTGCTATATTTATTGACCTGAAAACCCAACTAAGCATTTTAGGGTCAGTTTCAGAATATTATTTATCAGCTTTGTAAATAGAAAAGATTATCAGTCTGTGCTGATAGTTTGATTTCCTCTATTAATAAAGTGAATTTAAGATGTATTTCTTTCTTTCCATTTTTGCACTGTAACACACCCTGGGGATCATCTAGTCCAGCCCCCTCATTTTACAGATGTTGAACCTGCAATCCAGAGAAATTAAGTGGCTTACCCAAGATCATATTACAAAGTAGTCAGAATTAGAACCAAAACCCAGATCATGTGACATCCCATTGGCTTATTAACTTGTTTGACCTGAGTAGGATCATTGGTAAATTACTTCTTACATAAGCTAATTTATAAAATACTCAGTTTCTTTAAAATTTTCATCGCATAAAGAACCTCACTGCTAAGGAAGTGCACTTTTTGCCAAAGAAAGCTGGAAAACAGTTACTGGAGGTGGCTAGCCTTTCATGGAAGAAATGACATTTGAGGTAGGTAGATCTTGAGTGAGTGGTCAAGATGAGGAGGCGAGGATCCAGAAGGGGAGTCATGTCCCCTTAGCAAAGGAAATAGAAATCTCCAGGTCTCATTTAGGAAGTGAATAGGGCATACTTGGGGCACTTTATGGACATTGTGATAGTTGTGTAAGAAGCATGGAGTGTATAATGAGAAATACTGCTGGGGTGGGGTGTCTTTAATGTCCTTTTGAGAAATTTGGAATACTATAGACATTGTTTCTATTTATTGAATTATCTGAGTAAAGCAAAGGAATTCTAGTAACCGTTTGAAGGCTGCGTTGTCCAGATAAAGAGAACAGTTGATTCCTAGTATTTTTTTTTTCCCAGCTAGATTTTTTTTAACTTCAGACCAACTTGATCTGTGTTGGGTGATGTTTAGTTAAGTGCTATGTAGTAGTAGTTGCACAATCAGTGTTTATTTAAAGTGGATGAGTTTCTGCTTTGGGAATTTCTTATTAGTGGCAGTAATCCTGTTTTTTGTTATTTTGTTTATAATGTAAACCAGAATGTATATAAAGTGTGCACGAAATAATAAAGAATGAACAATAATCATAGAGGTATGTGAAGCACAAATTAAGCCAGATGAACTTGAATGCTCTTATTGTGTTACCTTTTTAATAGGTTAGAATTATAAAATTCATATTCAGTAGATGGGAAGCTAATATCTAATTTTCACTAGAATGGTTAATACTATTTTAAGAAAATGAAAATAAATTCTAGTTAGTTGTCAACATGGGCTAAAAAATTAGCAGTTGGATCACACCAAAAGTAATGATGGCATCACATTGAATTGGTGGTGTTCTATATGGCGACATAGGTGTTATATTAAATACAGTTTTATTTAAATTATATTAATTATCTGAAAGCATGCAAGAAAATCCACAAAGATGCAAAATTTGGATTGTAATTAGAACAGAGCTGAGAAGAACTAGAGTGATGGGGCATACCTAGGTAAACATAATGAAATTTCCTTTGAAAAATTAATTCCCTCGAGAAGAAAATGGAGCAAATTAAATACAGTAAAAATGTTTTATTTCTAATTTGGCATTTGCCAATGAGTGAAAGTTGAGTATCTCAGTTAAGAGCCTCTCTTTCCATGTTGTGATTCTTTGTATCCAGGATATCAGTAAACAAAATCTCTTCATAATATGTAAAATCAATATATATATAATTCCATAGGATATAGACACCCATTTGTTTATGGAAAAAATATTTACGATTGATAGAGAGTCTGTAACAGGAAACTTGTAATCAGTCTTTGTGGAGAAGCTTTATGTCTAGGAAATGTTTTCAGTAATGTCCTGAATCACTAATTGAGATGTGTTCATTTTTTTTGTTTAAAGAGAAAAGATTATAATACGTTTCCCCATCTATCAGTATTGCCCACCCTGAATATTAAATTAATGAGACTGGACTGGACATGGAACAACAGACTGGTTCCAAATAGGAAAAGGAGTACGTCAAGGCTGTATATTGTCACTCTGCTTATTTAACTAATATGCAGAGTACATCATGAGAAATGGGCTGGAAGAAACAAGCTGGAATCAAGATTGCTGGGAGAAATATCAATAACCTCAGATATGCAGATGACGCCACCCTTATGGCAGAAAGTGAAGAAGAACTAAAGAGCCTCTTGATGAAAATGAAAGAGGAGAGTGAAAACGTTGGCTTAAAGCTCAACGTTCAGAAAACTAAGATCATGGCATCTGGTCCCATCACTTCATGGGAAGTAGATGGGGAAACAGTGGAAACAGTGTCAGACTTTATTTTTTTGGGCTCCAAAATCACTGCAGATGGTGATTGCAGCCATGAAATTAAAAGACGCTTACTCCCTGGAAGGAAGGTTATGACCAACCTAGATAGCATATTGAAAAGCAGAGACATTACTCTGCCAACAAAGGTCCGTCTAGTCAAGGCTATGGTTTTTCCAGTGGTCATGTATGGATGTGAGAGTTGGACGGTGAAGAAAGCTGAGCGCCGAAGAATTGATGCTTTTGAGCTGTGGTGTTGGAGAAGACTCTTGAGAGTCCCTTGGACTACAAGGAGATCCAACCAGTCCATCCTAAAGGAGATCAGTCCTGGGTGTTCACTGGAAGGACTGATATTGAAGCTGAAACTCCAATACTTTGGCCACCTCATGGGAAGAGTTGACTCATTGGAAAAGACCCTAATGCTGGGAAGGATTGGGGGCAGGAGGAGAAGGGGACGACAGAGGATGAGATGGTTGGATGGCATCACCGACTCGATGGACATGAGTTTGGGTAAACTCCAGGAGTTGGTGATGGACAGGGAGGCCAGGCATGCTGCAGTTCATGGGGTCGCAAAGAGTCGGACATGACTGAGCGACTGAACTGAACTACCAAGAAATTACCTCTGAAGTCTTCTAGAAATTTCTCCGTCTGAAAAATAAAAATGAAAATATTAGTTGCCTTTCATTTTACCAGTAAACTAAAATACTCTTTTGTGAAAAAGTGCTTTCTTATCCACATAAATCTTAAAGCCATAAGGGTAAGATTGATATACCTGGCTATATACACGTTATGAAAAAAATTCTCGGGGAACAGAATGAAAAAGGAGGTAAAAGGAAGAAAAATCAAATAAAGTGGACAAATAAATGACATATTGAGCCAAGTATTTACCAACTACATGACAGATAAGGGATAAGATCTAGAATTCTTATGAATTAATAAGAGAGAGGAACACTCCATCATAAAAAATATGAAGGAGATTTCCATACAAAGAAAGGATTAGATTGCATATGAACTATAATAATAACACTGTGAACTACATGTGTTTGTAAGTACTTAATAGGTATTAACCCACTTAATTCTCCCAGCTGCTAATGTTGTCCTTGCTTTACCATTGAGAAAACGGAAGCACCAGGAATTTAAGTAACTTGAACCAGTGGAACCAGCAAGTTCAGAAAGTCATACTGTATCCTTTAATGACTGTAACTAATCACAAAATACAAATAAGCACAGCTCTGATATCATCCCCTGGTGGCTGAGTGGTAAAGAATCTGCCTGTAGTACAGGAGATGTGGATTTGATCCCTGGGTTGGGAAGATCCCTGGAGAAGAAAATGGCAACCTACTCCAGTATTCTCGCCTTGAGAATCCCGTGGGCAGAGGAACCTGGGAAATCCCATGGACAAAGGGCTGGTGGTCTACAGTCCGTGGACTCGAAAGAGTCATACGTGACTTAACGACTAAAAACAACAAAAATGATATTATTGGTCACCTGTAATATTGGCATAAATGAAAATACCAAGTGTGGGTGAGAGAAATGGACTTGCTTCTCACTGTTGATGCAAATGTCAGTTGGTACAGTCTTTGTGGAGGACAGTTTGGCAATGCATATCACTAAATAAAATGTACATACTACCCTTAGAAGCCATGATGAGATTTTCCCTTAAATGCAGTCGAGGGTATTAGATGTATGTACGATTATGTTCACCTAAATATTTTTTAATAATATTTAAAAATCCCTGTAGAAGGAAATGGCAACCCATTCCAGTATTCTTGCCTGGGGAATTCCATGGACAGAGGAGGCTGGCAGGATACTGTCCATGGGGTCACAACATTTGGGCTTCCCCCGTGGCGTTAGTGGTAAAGAATTTGTCTGCCAATACAGAAGACGCAAGAGATGGGGGTTGGATCCCTAGGTCGGGAAGATCGCCTGGAGAAGGAAATGGCAACTCACTCCAGTATTCTTGCCTAAAGAAAATCCCATGGACAGATGAACCTGGTGTGCTATAGTCCATGGAGTCAAAGAGTTAGGTATGACTGAGTAACTGAGCACACATAATTATGTTCATCTCAGTATTTATGATGCTATTTTAAAGTTGGAAGTAATTTAAATTCTCACTGATATTGCTTAAAATCTTCTGCATGCAATCAGTGAAACACTATACATAAATTTATTAAAAAATACCTGATATAAGGATGTATGCATTGACATGGAAGGACTTTCACAAACTATTGAATGAGACTAAACGAGGCTGGAAGAAACACAAGCTGGAATCAAGATTGCCGGGAGAAATATGAATAACCTCAGGCATGCAGATGACACCACCCTTATGGCAGAAAGTGAAGAAGAACTAAAGAGCCTCTTGATGAAAGTGAAAGAGGAAAGTGAAAACGTTGGCTTAAAGCTCAACGTTCAGAAAACTAAGATCATGGCATCTGGTCCCATCACTTCATGGGAAATAGATGGGGAAACAGTGGAAACAGTGTCAGACTTTATTTTTTGGGCTCCAGAATTACTGCAGATGGTGATTGCAGCCATGAAATTAAAAGACGTTTACTCCTTGGAAGGAAGGTTATGACCAACCTAGATAGCATATTTAAAAGCAGAGACATTACTTTGCCAACAAAGGTCCGTCTAGTCAAGGCTATGGTTTTTCCTGTGGTCATGTATGGATGTGAGAGTTGGATGGTGAAGAAAGCTGAGCGCCGCAGAATTGATGCTTTTGAATGTGGTGTTGGAGAAGACTCTTGAGAGTCCCTTGGACTGCAAGGAGATGCAATCAGTCCATCCTAAAGGAGATCAGTCCTGGGTGTTCATCGGAAGGACTGATGTTGAAGCTGAAACTCCAATACTTTGGCCACCTCATGGGAAGAGTTGACTCATTGGAAAAGACCCTAATGCTGGGTAGGATTGGGGGCAGGAGGAGAAGGGGATGACAGAGGATGAGATGGTTGGATGGTATCACTGACTCGATGGACATGAGTTTGGGTAAACTGCGGGAGTTGGTGATGGACAGGGAGGCCTGGTGTGCTGTAATTCATGGGGTCGCAAAGAGTCGGACATGACTGAGCGACTGAACTGAACTGAACTGAGCTGAAATGAGGTCACTGTGAGAGAAGGGATAGTTGGCACACTGTAAGCATATGGTAACTATTGAATGGTTGGATGGATGGATGGATGGATAGGAGAATACGGTATAGTGGAAAGAGTATGACACTTGAAACTCGAAGGCTTCTGTCCTTGTTCCCTGTTAGTAACAACAGATCGCTTGAATTTAAGCTTTTTAAAACATTGATGTTCCACAAATATTTCTTTTAAAAGAAGCAATTCAGCTTACATTAACATCTGTATTCATTTTTAGGGCTGCCAATACAAAATTACTGCAAACTGGGTGACTTAACACAGCCAAAATTTATTCTCACATTTCTGAAGGCTTGAAGTCTGAAACCAAGGTGTCAGCAAATCATGCTCTTTCCTTCATTCTTCCATGCCTCTTCTAGTTTATGATTGCCAACAATCCTTGGTATGCCTTGGCTTTTGGTAGTATACTTCTGGTCTCTGCTTCTGTCTTCACATGGTCTTCTTCCTTGTGTGTCTCTTATAACGACACGAGTCATTGGACTTAGAGCCCACCCCAATCAATTGTGTCTACAAAGACCTTATTTCCAAATGAGATCACATTCTGAGGTTCTGGGGCAGACATGAATTTTAGGCAACACTGTTCAACTCCATACAACATCTCAGTTGAATGCGGCCTCAAGGATGGAGTCTTACTGAATAGTCAAACTTTCAAGTTTTACTTTAAAAAAAAAACCACCAAAGGATTATTTAAATTTAACCATTCTAAAACATTATAAAATACTTTATATATCAGTATTAATACTTAGTATTATATTAAAATGCTACCTAAGAAACTAAAAATGAGATTTAACCTCAGGATAAAGTAAAAGCAGTATTTAATAGGTCATAATAAAGATACACAAAGATGTCTGAGAGAATGGTTTCTAGTCTTGTAAGACTAGACTATTAACTGATTGACTGGATTATCTTCTCCACAAGGAGTATGTTAATAGGAAGGAAGCTTGATCAACAAAAGTGCAAAATAGAAAATTACAGAGTAAATGTTGGTTTTGTTCACCTAACCCTTGTGCAGGAGATTGGGGTTTTCAGAGTATACTTTTACTGTCTGTAAGACCACTCTGTTTTTACTTTGTAACAGTGGAACTTTTTTCCCTCTAAAAGAAATCTTAAATAGATTTCAAGCACATGAAACAGCGAAAAAAACAAAGAGCTTCTAAGATACCTCCTTAGAATGCTAATGCTCCAAGAAAAGACTGAAAAGTACTTAAGCTGTGAAATAATTTTGTTTTTCTAATTCTCATTTTTTTGGTATCATACTTACCAATGAATTTTCTGGTAAGGCTATAGTTTTACATAGGGGTCTGCCTATCATAAGAGAGTGGGCTTGCCTTTCAGAATAGACTTTTTTCTAGTGCTAATAACAGTTATGCTTCTCACTGGATGTTAATAAATTGGCATTCTAGCATTATAATGCTAGAATAATAATGCTGGCCTCAATAATCAGCATTGTTCTGCACCTCCGTCTCCCACCTTTTTAATTTGGCCGCAC
The DNA here is from genome assembly GCA_024291935.2 of Okapia johnstoni. Taxonomy (NCBI): domain Eukaryota; kingdom Metazoa; phylum Chordata; class Mammalia; order Artiodactyla; family Giraffidae; genus Okapia; species Okapia johnstoni. Next base: position 84,611,083 of record CM044307.1, read on the forward strand.
TGAGCCTGTGGTGCATGGGCTTGTCTTCTGGAGCACGGGCTCTAGAGGGTTCAAGCTCAGTTGTGGCTCATGGGCTTAGTTGCTGGGATCTTAGTTTCCTGACCAGGGACCAAACCGGTGTCCCCTGCTTTGGAAGACGGGTTCTTAACTGCTGGACCACCAGGGAAATCCCAGTGTTGTTCTACCCTTAAGACATGATTCCACTCTTGGTGGGCTGATGAAATTAAATTTGAGCCTAAGAACTAGAACTTTAGCTGTGATTAATGGACCAAGGAAGGAAAATTATTTTACTAAGGCCCTTCAATCCTAAAGGAAATCAGTCTTGAATATTCACTGGAAGGACTGATGCTGAAGCTGAAACTCCAGTGCTTTGGCCACCTGATGCAAAGAACTGACTCATTGGAAAAGACCCTGATGCTGGGAAAGATTGAAGGCAGGAGGAGAAGGGGATGACAGAGGATGAGATAGTTGGATGGCATCACTGACTCCATGGACATGAGTTTGGGTAAACTCCGGGAGTTGGTGATGGACAGGGAAGCCTGGTGTGCTGCAGTCCATGAGGTTGTAGAGAGGTGGACAGGGCTGAGTGAACTGACTGAACTGGAGGCCCTTCAAGTAGACTACCTCCTGACCTTTCCAGTAGAACATAACCATACATGTTGTCAGGTCCATGAGTATTTGTTTTCTTCTCATTTGAATTTCTATTAGAAGTTTGTTTTTAAACAGAGCATATCATTTAACCTTTTTTTTTCCTTTTTACCCTTCCTGATCCTGCTGCTCCTCATTTAACCTTTTTTAATATTCACATTTATTGCTGTCCTTTATGATAAATAAAGGTAAGACCCCTTTAGGGGATTATCAAGTTGTTGAGGCCTTTA